>PYDT01001128.1:0-10000 GCA_004837865.1 Musa balbisiana
TGTATGGATCAAAAAAAATTCGGCGCTTTTTACCAACTTGATGTTAAGGAATCTCTGCACCTCGAAATTCATTTCGTACAATTGACTTTTCAAACTGTTTCTTTTTAAGAACAAAAAAAAAAAAAAAAAAAAAAAAAAAAAAAAAAAAAAAAAAAAAAAAAAAAAAAAAAAAAAAAAAAAAAAAAAAAAAAAAAAAAAAAAAAAAAAAAAAAAAAAAAAAAAAAAAAAAAAAAAAAAAAAAAAAAAAAAAAAAAAAAAAAAAAAAAAAAAAAAAAAAAAAAAAAAAAAAAAAAAAAAAAAAAAAAAAAAAAAAAAAAAAAAAAAAAAAAAAAAAAAAAAAAAAAAAAAAAAAAAAAAAAAAAAAAAAAAAAAAAAAAAAAAAAAAAAAAAAAAGTATTTTTATTTTGCATGTCCAATCATTGATCCCGGAATTTCTACAATAAATTAGATAGGTAGCTAGTATAGTTCCCTATACACGAGTCTGTCATTGTACAATGACCTTTCAAACTGTTTCTTTTTAAGAACAAAAAAAAAAAAAAAAAAAAAAAAAAAAAAAAAAAAAAAAAAAAAAAAAAAAAAAAAAAAAAAAAAAAAAAAAAAAAAAAAAAAAAAAAAAAAAAAAAAAAAAAAAAAAAAAAAAAAAAAAAAAAAAAAAAAAAAAAAAAAAAAAAAAAAAAAAAAAAAAAAAAAAAAAAAAAAAAAAAAAAAAAAAAAAAAAAAAAAAAAAAAAAAAAAAAAAAAAAAAAAAAAAAAAAAAAAAAAAAAAAAAAAAAAAAAAAAAAAAAAAAAAAAAAAAAAAAAAAAAAAAAAAAAAAAAAAAAAAAAAAAAAAAAAAAAAAAAAAAAAAAAAAAAAAAAAAAAAAAAAAAAAAAAAAAAAAGTATTTTTATTTTGCATGTCCAATCATTGATCCCGGAATTTCTACAATAAATTAGATAGGTAGCTAGTATAGTTCCCTATACACGAGTCGTCAGTGTACGGGAATAATGTACTGGAATATAGGACGAATACCTTGAACAGATAAAAGTATAAAGAATTAAGTAAAATTGAAAATACTTCTTTATACACGAAGAAAGATTCTGATTGATTGATATAATAAGATCAAATGAGTTCTTTATTCATTCATTGAATGATAAATTACTACAAGCGAAGGAGATACACGATTTAAAAAAAGGAAGATCCAATATTTCACAATTGTATCTAGAATAACTGGAAAAGTGGAAACAAGACCAGATATAATTTGATCGTTATGATCCAATCCAAAATCGTTGTAGACCGAACCGATCATTAGTTCCCAACCATGGGTCGAGTGAAATCCGATCCATAAATCAGTAACTAAAAGAATAGAAAAAGCTTTTATTGTGTCACTTAAGTTATAGAGGAATTCCTGAACCAAGAATTAAGAATGACGAGTTCTTCATTACTCAGAATAAAATAACCACTTAGAATAGCGAAACAGATTATATTTGTCGAGAAATGCAAAATGATATGGAGATCATATTCATTGTGTGCTTTGACTAATTGTATTGTTTCCTTGTGTATTCCTATATGAAGTTTTTGTATATGCGTTTCCGGGTACTCCTTTATCATTTCGTCCAATAGGAATAGTTCTTCTAATTCTATGAATCTTTCCAGAACGTTTTTCTCTTGAATATGATTCAAAAAATTTTCGGATTGCCTGGTATTCCACCAATTAGTAACCCAAGGTTCCAGACATTTATTAAATGAGAAAGAGACCCACCAGGGCAAAAATACTATAGATGCGAGATATGGGAGGGAGGCCAATGCTTTCTTTTTTTTTTTTTTTTTTTTTTTTTTTTTTTTTTTTTTTTTTTTTTTTTTTTTTTTTTTTTTTTTTTTTTTTTTTTTTTTTTTTTTTTTTTTTTTTTTTTTTTTTTTTTTTTTTTTTTTTTTTTTTTTTTTTTTTTTTTTTTTTTTTTTTTTTTTTATTTAATTTAGAAGGAATATAGACATAGAATAAGAGTCCTTTTCGGATGAAAATGAGAAAAAAAGAAATAAATATTATTCCGGATATCTCAATTGGGCAAATTTGAACCAATTTTATTTTCATTTGTTCCTTTCGATGAATACTCGAAAACCCACTTGAAGTAACGAATCGAGTTTCGAGACGAAAAAACTCCCCCTGGATCCATTAAGGGTCTTTCGAATGTTTCACCGTCTAACCAGAAAAGGGTATCAATTCCAAATCTGGGGCCTAAAAGATGAATTCTGTATTACGAAATACATGTTCGGATAGGTTTCAAGTTCCTTCCCCCATCTTGAGAAAATATTTATTCTTCATTTTATTCTTCACTTCAGTTCGTTTCAAAATACTTCAATTGGTACGCGCAAGAAATAGGCCAATTCGGCAGCTTTTTGTTCAATTTCTCGTGGAGTAAAATTCTCATCAGTACGAGTCAAGGGAATGGCTCCTTGGCCTCTGATTTCCATATAAAGGACACGACGAGGATAAAGACCTCTTTAACCTCTATTCTGATTGATTGGATATCTCTCATAAAGAAGCGAAGGAAGATGCGACGATTTATTCCAGGAAATCCCCAGCGAAAAATTACACCTATTCTCTTTGCTACGAAATCGGTCATAACCGCGTACCTACATTCCACGAAATTGTGCACCACAAATACGAGCTAATGAATAGACCCGCGATCCCGTAGAAAGACAATCACGATCCCTTGTGGAAAAAAAATGATTTGCTGAGATGGAAATACGGATATCAAAGTCCTACCCAGATAACTGGAAGTTCCAACCACTAAGAATCCTAGTGAACCTAAAAAAAGGATACAGGCCCAGCAAAAATTACTCGTTTTTCGAGACCCCGTTATAAGTTCTATCCATATATGTTCTGATCGCCAATTCATACTATACTAGATCCAGTTGCATTCGATTGGAATTGAGCGAATAACCCAAATAAATTTTACTTTACCTTTCTTGATCCCGAAGTAACTTTCATCAACTAGCCACTATTCTGATGTGAAACATTAGGAGTAATTGGTTAGATACATTGACTTTCTATTTAAAATATTCACTAATCCATTTTGAACCAGCTATATTCACATATACATGCATTTATGCAGATATCATATATCCGCATAACAGTTCTTTCATTTGTGTGTTCGGAAAGAGCCACATATCAAACCTATTACACGAGATAAATATCTGTATTATCATCCAGTGTTGAAATAAATTGATAAGATTCGGTCCCATTGGGTCTAGACAATCTTATTTTTTTGGACATGAAGAATAAGGAAACCATTGCAATTGCCGGAAATACTAGGCCACTAAAGGCACAAAAATAGAGGGTAAGTTGGGATCTGTCATAGAATAGGTGCCTCAATTTAATATTTCTATCTGTTTTAATATTTCTATCTATTAGAAAGATATCTTCTTATGATATATCTATTATAAGTAATATCAAGTATCTATTATAAGTAATATCAAGTATCTATTATAAGTAATATCAAGCCATTATTATATTATTTATATTATAATTATAAATAATATAAAAATAATAAAATATAATAAAATATAATAAAATATAATAAAATATAATAAAATATAATAAAATATAATAAAATATAATAAAATATAATAAAATATAATAAAATATAATAAAATATAATAAAATATAATAAAATATAATAAAATATAATAAAATATAATAAAATATAATAAAATATAATAAAATATAATAAAATATAATAAAATATAATAAAATATAATAAAATATAATAAAATATAAAATAAAAATTATCCGAAACCTCTGTCTCTTATTACAAGGAGACTTATGTCACCAAAGAAAACACCTGATTACGACGAATTAAATACTTGTTCGCTACAAATAAAATAACTGAATCTAGTGCTATACTTTACATTTTTGAACTTGGATTCAAGGGAAAGAAACCGTGGAGCTGAATAACTCACCCAGAACACCTTTTAAAAGATTACGTGGTACTATTGGTCGAATAACCTTTATGGAATAAATACTCAGACACTTGTGAACCTTCAGGTATTACCTTTTTTAATGTTTGTTCAATTACTCTTTTACCCGCAAATGCAATGTAGGCGTTAGGTTCAGCAATAATGATATCCCCAACATACCAAAACTGGCTGTTACTCCACCAGTTGTAGGAGATGTAAGAATTGATACATAGAATAACTTTTTATCTGATTGATAATTAGATGAAGCAGAAGATATTTTAGCCATTTGCATCAAGCTCAAACTTCCTTCTTGCATGCGTGCTCCTCCAGAAGCACACACAATAATGACAGGTAGAGATCGATTAGTAGCATACTCGATCAAACGAGTAATTTTCTCGCCTACTACGGATCCCATACTACCTCCCATAAACTGAAAATCCATAACGCCAATTGCTACGGGAATACCATTTATTTGACCTATGCCTGTTTGAATAGCATCAGCTAAACCTGTCCTTCTTTGATAAAAATCGATACGATCTCCATAAGGTTCCTCTTTTGAACGAAAATCAATGGGGTCTATAGATATCATATCTTTATCCAGAGGATCCCAAGTTCCGGGATCAATCGAAAGTTCAATTCTATCTGACTACTCATTTTCAATGATATCCACACTGTTCACAAATATTCATTTTTGACTTAAAAAATTTTTTATAATTTAATCCATAACAATTTTCGCATTGAACCCATAAATGTTTGTATTTTTGATTTATATTGAAATCATTGGATTCTACTTCTTCATGGAAATCTGATTCTACTTCTTCATGGAAGTCTGATTCTACTTCTTCATGGAAATCTGATTCTACTTCTTCATGGAAATCTGATTCTACTTCTTCATGGAAATCTGATTCTACTTCTTCATGGAAATCTGATTCTACTTCTTCATGGAAATCTGATTCTACTTCTTCATGGAAATCTGATTCTACTTCTTCATGGAAATCTGATTCTACTTCTTCATGGAAATCTGATTCTACTTCTTCATGGAAATCTGATTCTACTTCTTCATGGAAATCTGATTCTACTTCTTCATGGAAATCTGATTCTACTTCTTCATGGAAATCTGATTCTACTTCTTCATGGAAATCTGATTCTACTTCTTCATGGAAATCTGATTCTACTTCTTCATGGAAATCTGATTCTACTTCTTCATGGAAATCTGATTCTACTTCTTCATGGAAATCTGATTCTACTTCTTCATGGAAATCTGATTCTACTTCTTCATGGAAATCTGATTCTACTTCTTCATGGAAATCTGATTCTACTTCTTCATGGAAATCTGATTCTACTTCTTCATGGAAATCTGATTCTACTTCTTCATGGAAATCTGATTCTACTTCTTCATGGAAATCTGATTCTACTTCTTCATGGAAATCTGATTCTACTTCTTCATGGAAATCTGATTCTACTTCTTCATGGAAATCTGATTCTACTTCTTCATGGAAATCTGATTCTACTTCTTCATGGAAATCTGATTCTACTTCTTCATGGAAATCTGATTCTACTTCTTCATGGAAATCTGATTCTACTTCTTCATGGAAATCTGATTCTACTTCTTCATGGAAATCTGATTCTACTTCTTCATGGAAATCTGATTCTACTTCTTCATGGAAATCTGATTCTACTTCTTCATGGAAATCTGATTCTACTTCTTCATGGAAATCTGATTCTACTTCTTCATGGAAATCTGATTCTACTTCTTCATGGAAATCTGATTCTACTTCTTCATGGAAATCTGATTCTACTTCTTCATGGAAATCTGATTCTACTTCTTCATGGAAATCTGATTCTACTTCTTCATGGAAATCTGATTCTACTTCTTCATGGAAATCTGATTCTACTTCTTCATGGAAATCTGATTCTACTTCTTCATGGAAATCTGATTCTACTTCTTCATGGAAATCTGATTCTACTTCTTCATGGAAATCTGATTCTACTTCTTCATGGAAATCTGATTCTACTTCTTCATGGAAATCTGATTCTACTTCTTCATGGAAATCTGATTCTACTTCTTCATGGAAATCTGATTCTACTTCTTCATGGAAGTCTGATTCTACTTCTTCATGGAAATCTGATTCTACTTCTTCATGGAAATCTGATTCTACTTCTTCATGGAAATCTGATTCTACTTCTTCATGGAAATCTGATTCTACTTCTTCATGGAAATCTGATTCTACTTCTTCATGGAAATCTGATTCTACTTCTTCATGGAAATCTGATTCTACTTCTTCATGGAAATCTGATTCTACTTCTTCATGGAAATCTGATTCTACTTCTTCATGGAAATCTGATTCTACTTCTTCATGGAAATCTGATTCTACTTCTTCATGGAAATCTGATTCTACTTCTTCATGGAAATCTGATTCTACTTCTTCATGGAAATCTGATTCTACTTCTTCATGGAAATCTGATTCTACTTCTTCATGGAAATCTGATTCTACTTCTTCATGGAAATCTGATTCTACTTCTTCATGGAAATCTGATTCTACTTCTTCATGGAAATCTGATTCTACTTCTTCATGGAAATCTGATTCTACTTCTTCATGGAAATCTGATTCTACTTCTTCATGGAAATCTGATTCTACTTCTTCATGGAAATCTGATTCTACTTCTTCATGGAAATCTGATTCTACTTCTTCATGGAAATCTGATTCTACTTCTTCATGGAAATCTGATTCTACTTCTTCATGGAAATCTGATTCTACTTCTTCATGGAAATCTGATTCTACTTCTTCATGGAAATCTGATTCTACTTCTTCATGGAAATCTGATTCTACTTCTTCATGGAAATCTGATTCTACTTCTTCATGGAAATCTGATTCTACTTCTTCATGGAAATCTGATTCTACTTCTTCATGGAAATCTGATTCTACTTCTTCATGGAAATCTGATTCTACTTCTTCATGGAAATCTGATTCTACTTCTTCATGGAAATCTGATTCTACTTCTTCATGGAAATCTGATTCTACTTCTTCATGGAAATCTGATTCTACTTCTTCATGGAAATCTGATTCTACTTCTTCATGGAAATCTGATTCTACTTCTTCATGGAAATCTGATTCTACTTCTTCATGGAAATCTGATTCTACTTCTTCATGGAAATCTGATTCTACTTCTTCATGGAAATCTGATTCTACTTCTTCATGGAAATCTGATTCTACTTCTTCATGGAAATCTGATTCTACTTCTTCATGGAAATCTGATTCTACTTCTTCATGGAAATCTGATTCTACTTCTTCATGGAAATCTGATTCTACTTCTTCATGGAAATCTGATTCTACTTCTTCATGGAAATCTGATTCTACTTCTTCATGGAAATCTGATTCTACTTCTTCATGGAAATCTGATTCTACTTCTTCATGGAAATCTGATTCTACTTCTTCATGGAAATCTGATTCTACTTCTTCATGGAAATCTGATTCTACTTCTTCATGGAAATCTGATTCTACTTCTTCATGGAAATCTGATTCTACTTCTTCATGGAAATCTGATTCTACTTCTTCATGGAAATCTGATTCTACTTCTTCATGGAAATCTGATTCTACTTCTTCATGGAAATCTGATTCTACTTCTTCATGGAAATCTGATTCTACTTCTTCATGGAAATCTGATTCTACTTCTTCATGGAAATCTGATTCTACTTCTTCATGGAAATCTGATTCTACTTCTTCATGGAAATCTGATTCTACTTCTTCATGGAAATCTGATTCTACTTCTTCATGGAAATCTGATTCTACTTCTTCATGGAAATCTGATTCTACTTCTTCATGGAAATCTGATTCTACTTCTTCATGGAAATCTGATTCTACTTCTTCATGGAAATCTGATTCTACTTCTTCATGGAAATCTGATTCTACTTCTTCATGGAAATCTGATTCTACTTCTTCATGGAAATCTGATTCTACTTCTTCATGGAAATCTGATTCTACTTCTTCATGGAAATCTGATTCTACTTCTTCATGGAAATCTGATTCTACTTCTTCATGGAAATCTGATTCTACTTCTTCATGGAAATCTGATTCTACTTCTTCATGGAAATCTGATTCTACTTCTTCATGGAAATCTGATTCTACTTCTTCATGGAAATCTGATTCTACTTCTTCATGGAAATCTGATTCTACTTCTTCATGGAAATCTGATTCTACTTCTTCATGGAAATCTGATTCTACTTCTTCATGGAAATCTGATTCTACTTCTTCATGGAAATCTGATTCTACTTCTTCATGGAAATCTGATTCTACTTCTTCATGGAAATCTGATTCTACTTCTTCATGGAAATCTGATTCTACTTCTTCATGGAAATCTGATTCTACTTCTTCATGGAAATCTGATTCTACTTCTTCATGGAAATCTGATTCTACTTCTTCATGGAAATCTGATTCTACTTCTTCATGGAAATCTGATTCTACTTCTTCATGGAAATCTGATTCTACTTCTTCATGGAAATCTGATTCTACTTCTTCATGGAAATCTGATTCTACTTCTTCATGGAAATCTGATTCTACTTCTTCATGGAAATCTGATTCTACTTCTTCATGGAAATCTGATTCTACTTCTTCATGGAAATCTGATTCTACTTCTTCATGGAAATCTGATTCTACTTCTTCATGGAAATCTGATTCTACTTCTTCATGGAAATCTGATTCTACTTCTTCATGGAAATCTGATTCTACTTCTTCATGGAAATCTGATTCTACTTCTTCATGGAAAGAAAAAGACAATATATAGGATGGGTAAAGGAGACCTTCCCTTGGCTTGATCTATGGCCTGAAACTAGGAGATATAAAAAAGTCCACCAATCCCAAGGATCCATAATTAATCCAATCCTATGGATCCAACAACAAACAATAGAAGTATTGAGTTGTTTAGTCTTCGATCTTATCTTGTATATATAGGTAATATCTGTACATCTGTACATATAAAAGATATATGCAAATACATAGTATAGAATGCTCATTCTTTTTTTTTATTCGGCAATCGGCCAATCTTTTTTTAGGAAAAGATTGGGCCGACTTTAATTGCAATCAATTAGGAGAACAAACAGGATTTACTGAATTATGCCACGTATTTTTCTCTTATCTAGCCTATCTATGGTTCGAATTCGAATTGATCTCTTTCCATACTTCACAAGCAGCGGCTAGTTCAGGGCTCCATTTGCTAGCTTCACGGATAATTTCATTACCTTCACGAGCAAGATCAGTCCTCATTACGAGCTTGTACACACGCCTCTAAAGCCACCCTATTAGCTACTGCACCAGGTGCATTTCCCCAAGGGTGTCCTAAAGTTCCTCCGCCAAACTGTAGTACGGAATCATCCCCAAAGATTTCGGTCAGAGCAGGCATATGCCAAACATGAATACCCCCTGAAGCCACGGGCAGAACACCTGGCATAGAGACCCAATCTTGAGTGAAGAAAATACCGCGACTTCGGTCTTTTTCGATATAACATCCCGTCTATATCACAACGCGAAAACCTACAGTATCTCACGTTCCCCTTCCAGTTTACCTACTACTGTACCGGCGTGAATATGATCTCCACCAGACATACGTAATGCTTTAGCTAGTACACGGAAATGCATACCATGATTTTTTCTGTCTATCAATAACTGCATGCATTGCGCGAGGGATGTGAAGAAGTAGGCCGTTGTCACGGCAATAATGAGCCAAGCTAGTATTTGCAGTGAATCCACCAGTTAAGTAGTCATGCATTACGATAGGAACTCCTAATTCTCTGGCACATAGGCCCTTTTCATCATTTCTTCACATGTACCCGCAGTAGCATTCAAGTAATGTCCTTTGATTTCACCTGTTTCGGCCTGCGCTTTAAAAATTGCTTCGGCGCAAAATAAGAAACGATCTCTCCAACGCAAAATGGCTGTGAGTTCACGTTTTCATCATCTTTGGTAAAATCAAGTCCACCCGTAGACATTCATAAACCGCTCTACCGTAGTTTTTTGCAGATAATCCCAATTTGGTTTAATAGTACATCCCAATAGGGGACGACCATA
>PYDT01001128.1:12500-18644 GCA_004837865.1 Musa balbisiana
AAAAAAAAAAAAAAAAAAAAAAAAAAAAAAAAAAAAAAAAAAAAAAAAAAAAAAAAAAAAAAAAAAAAAAAAAAAAAAAAAAAAAAAAAAAAAAAAAAAAAAAAAAAAAAAAAAAAAAAAAAAAAAAAAAAAAAAAAAAAAAAAAAAAAAAAAAAAAAAAAAAAAAAAAATTTAGGTCCTGTAGATACTAGCACAACATCTCCTATTCATAGACCTGCACCTGCTTTATACAGTTAGAGACGAAATTATCAATCTTTGAAACAGAATTAAAGTAGTGGATCTTTTAGCTCCTTATCGCCGTGGAGGAAAAATCGGACTATTGGAGGAGCTGGAGTAGGTAAAACAGTACTCATCATGGATTGCTCAACACACATTGCCAAAGTCTCATTGAGCGTATCTTCTGTATTTGGCGGAGTAGGCGAACTTATACTTCGGACAGAAATGATCTTACATGGAACTTAAAAATCCGGAGTAATTAATGAAAAAATATTGCAGAATCAAAAGTAGCTCTAGTCTATGGTCAAATGAATGAACCGCCGGGAGCTCGTATGAGAGTTGGTTTGACTGCCCTAACTATGGCGGAATATTTCCGGGATGTTAATGAACAAGACGTACTTTATTCATCGGACATATCTTTCGTTTCGTCCAAGCAGGATCAGAAGTATCCGCCTTATTGGGGAGAATGCCTTCTGCAGTGGGTTATCAACCTACTTAGTACAGAAATGGGTTCTTTGCAAGAAAGAATACTTCTACCAAAGAGGGATTATAACTTCGATCCAAGCCGTTTATGTACCCGCGGACGATTTGACCGACCCGCTCCTGCCACGACATTTGCACATTTAGAGCTACTACCGTATTATCAAGAGGATTAGCTGCCAAAGGTATTTATCCAGCAGTGGATCCTTTAGATTCAACGTCAACTAGTTACAACCTCGGATCGTTGGCGAGGAACATTATGAAACTGCGCAAAGAGTTAAGCAAAACTTCACAACGTTACAAAGAACTTCAGGACATTATAGCTATTCTTGGGTTGGACGAATTATCCGAAGAAGATCGTTTAACTGTAGCAAGAGCACGAAAAATCGAGCGTTTCTTATCACAACCCTTCTTCGTGGCAGAAGTATTTACTGGTTCTCCAGGAAAATATGTTGGTCTTGCAGAAACAATTAGGGGTTTCAACTGATCCTTCCGGAGAGTTAGACAGTCTTCCGAGCAGGCCTTTTATTTAGTAGGTAACATCGATGAAGCTACCGCGAAAGCTATGAACTTAGAAGAGGAGAGCAAATTGAAGAGACATGACCTTAAATCTTTGTGTACTGACTCCTAATCGAATATTTGGGACTCAGAAGTGAAAGAAATAATTTTATCTACTAATAGTGGCCAAATTGGCGTATTACCAACCACGCCCCTATTGGCCGCTGTAGATATAGGTCTTTTGAGAATACGCCTCAACAACGACCAATGGTTAACGGTGGCTTCGATGGGTGGTTTCGCTAGAATAGGTAATAATGAGATCACCATTTTAGGAAATGATGCGGAATAAGTACTGACATTGATCCGCAAGAAGCTCAACAAGCTCTTGAAATAGCTGAAGCTAACTTGAGTAGAGCTGAGGGTAAGAGACAAGCAATTGAAGCGAATCTAGCTCTCAGACGAGCTAGGACACGAGTAGAGGCTGTCAATGTTATTTCCTACTAGTCCAAGTCTACTCAAAATAATAAAGAGAAGTTTTTAAAAAGTTCTTTATTATAACACACACATGTGTTGATTATCGCAATATAAGAACACAATCAAGTCTAATCTGATAAAACAAAAAAAGAAGATGGGGTAGAAAAACTTATTAGATATCATTTCATCGACTCCGGTATCTAATAAGTTCTACCTACTATTGGATTTGAACCAATGACTCCCGCCGTATGAAAGCAATACTCTAACCACTGAGTTAAGTAGGTCATTTATCACCACAAAAATAACCCATCACTTCGGGGATTATAGGTGGAATATTATTTCTAAGCAATACTAATCTGTTCTGTTAAGCGTAAATAAAATAAATAGATCAGAGAGCTATGATGTGGATTATGGAATATCCATCTTGACAAGAAATTATCTATATGTTAAGATGTCTATGACAAGGGCTATAGCTCAGTTGGTAGAGCACTCGTTTACACGCGCGCCAATGCTTTTCAAAGGAGCCTATTATGCAACGAACATAATTGATCGTATTGAGAAATCAATGTCTTACTCCATAGGTTCGAGGAACAAGAGAACAATAGCCTGACAAATATTTGGTTCGGTCCGATTCAGGCGCGAATTCAGTTGCCAAATCAAATAGAACCCGCCATTGATTTGATAGTTGATAAGGTAAATACCAAGCCCATTCAATGCTAGGCATAATGAGTATAAGGGCCTCAAAATAACCTCTTTTCGTCCTATGAACTTTAAGGTGTATGAAGTCTCATATTCGACTGTTGCAGCGGAGCGATAGAGATTCCATTTAACTTAGGTTGATCTAGGCCGAAGGCAGACCTAAGTCAAGATAACCCTTCTTTGAAACACTTTGGTAGTGCTCCTATTCATAATAACAAAATAAATCAGAGCACATGGAACCATCTCATTATCTTCCTCTAAAGAAAAAATATGGTGGACTAACTGATCTTTACACCAGTTGATGAAAGAGCCCAATGCAACAAAATGCATGTTGGGTCTTTGAAACAGTTCGAATCATTCGATAATAATCAGTTTGATCTGTTTTACCGAGAAGTCTACGGTTCGAGTCCGTATAGCCCTAATCCTAATATATTATTATTTTAGTTTAGTATAGTTTTCATTTCTATGGGACCAACCAAGTCTAATCCTAAGTCACATGGGTCTAGGACCTATTCTTTTCTTGTCTTGGGTCTTGTCTTGTATTTGGAGAATCCCCCTAACTAATCACTAATCGTTTTTTTGGCAGAACAGGCAACCTTATTGATTGATTCGAGAGAAGCGAGATAAACGAATTGGGCCTAAATCTAATATATTAACGTTTCTTCTTCTATATTCTATGAGTTGAGGTGGTTTGTGGATTTGATTTGGTCCGTCGAATCATTCGATAATGTGTGATTCTTTCTATTTGAAAATGTTATGTAAATCATTTATGATTCCGTCGATTATACTACTCCACTCTTTGCTATGTTTCATTGTCTAGTATAGGTTTGCTGTAAAACCTTTTTCTTGTAGCGAAATCTAACCCATTGCTTGGTCTTACCATTATATTATTAAGTTATTAAGCGTTATTGCCGTAACAAAACAAACAAGTATTTTGGTTCATTCCAAATCGTAATCTTTGTTTAGTACTAGAGATTGGTCCGAAATAGAATGAATCTTTCATTCTAACTCTAATGAAATAACTCGATTCTTCTTATTTATTTCTGAGGAGGTGGGATAGTACAGGTTCCAAGTTTCCAATTTTTTGTATAGAAAGATATAAGTTGTTATATGTCACCTCTCAATTCAACGGATTGAATCAATTAAGAAAAATAGAAATGAAATCTAGGACAAGAAAAAGATAAAAAATCATTCGATGCATAGATTATGTATCATATTCGTATCAAATCAATAGAAGCAATGATCCTATACCCAGATTTTAATGAAAAGGAATACTTCGAATAAATAGAATATGCTAGAAATCCCTAGACATTTTACCCCATATGACTATTGAAAAATTTAAGTTTTAAAAAATGGAAATGAAATTATTATTATCTCATTATTTTGAGGTATATATAATCAACATAGTATTCTAATGAATATAGTATTCATATATTTAATTATGATATTTACTTTATATATTTAGGGTATTGATGTTTATTATAGTTATAGGCATAGAAATAGTTATAGGCCTCGAGAGTTTTAGTAGTTTATTACCTTTTCTAGAGGATAGAGAACCCAAGACAAAGTGATAGAGTTTTGTTTGTGTAAGAGCTCCTAATGTCTACACCATATCTAAATAGAATCGAAATCAAAAATGTAAGTGGGATTCCATTAGATGAATCTTAAACAAAACTGCCCCCCACAGCAAACAACTCTAAACTTGCAGTTTGATGTGATCAAATCAATTCTTGTTTTCGCCTAAGATAAGAAGTTATGGATGAATTGACAATTCCGATTCGAATCGAATAATCAGCATATTCCACATTAATGAGTACATTTATGTTTTCCTGCTTCACGAATATGATATTTTCTGGGCATTTCTAATAATATCGACTTTATTCCTATCTTGCATTTTAATTCCGGAGTTTTATCCCCGTTGTGAAGGACAGAGAAGCTCTCTAGTTATGAATCGGGTATAGAACCCATTCTGGATGTTGGTTACAATTTTCGAATCCGCTATTACTTTTTCTCTAGTTTTTGTTGTTTGTGATGTTGAACGGTCTTGCCTTTATCCATGGGCAATGATGTCGATGTAATTGGGGTGTATCGTATGTATCGCACTTAATTTTTGTGCTTATCCCAATTGTTGGTTCAGTTTATCATGGCGAAAAGGAGCCATTGGAATGGTTTAACTGAATATTCAACATCAAAATAAAAATGAAAAAAGTTACATTGAACAGTCTGATTTGATTTGAGTTCCCTTAGTGACAAAACAATTACCAATTCATTGATTCAACTACCTTGAATGATCTTTCGAATTGTCAAGACTTCCAGTTATGGCCGCTTCTATAATACGTACCTTGGTTTGTTTCTATTTGAATTTTTCATTAATAGCTCGCGATTCGACTTTGATCGTTATGGATTGGTACCAAGATCGAGTCCTAGACAAGCAGACCTTAATTTACAGCCGGCACGTAACAATGAAAAATGGCTTCGCCTTCTTTAGTAAGATATTGAGCAAATTCCCATGACCCACTAGTCCTTGCCTATGGGGAGCTTGTACTAGTACAGGAGGATGTTCCGTACTGATTCTTATAGTATGTTCGTGGGTCCGATAAGCCTGAATTCCTTCGAGTCTATTTGCCGGCTCCCACCTAACCAGAAGTCGGTCTAGATGCTTACGAAACTTCGTAAGAAAAATATCTCGAGACATCTTTGCAGATAGAACTGTTCTCAACAGAAATCGATGTTTTAACTAACCATCACATTTTTGTGTCGACGCAGTACTCATCCTGGAAATTTATGATCAAGATTTGCTCTATCAAGCACCATCTACTTCAGAGATACCTTCTGAAACAGTTTCAATCCCAAGTTCAGTATCTCCCCAGATAGTGAATCAGACAATTAAAGGTTCTTTTTGTCAGATAGAAGACAGGTCAATCTTAAAAGTTCATTGTAATTTAAATACTCATCCAATACGCAATGTTGGAGAGATTCAAGAAGATCAGCAGGATCTTTTATCTGATTGGTTAGTCCAACGTAATCCGATGCAACTTAATGGCCGCGCTGAAAAATCCGTGATCATACAGGTGCCGAAGAGATTAAGCCCTGCCTGGCTGACGCATGTATGCATATGCAATACGCTCAACGCAGAAAGACAACTGATGAAGGCCACAGCGAGGCGAGATGTGCGGGCTGAGGGTTTACCGGGGGGGAGGAGGGGTAGTAGCGTTTGAGGCTGAGAGGGCACTCCGGCCGTCGGCGGAGCGATGATGTTGTCCGTTGCCAAGAGATGGGAGAATCCCCGCCCTCGCTGAAGGTTAAGGATGGCCGTCGACCCACCCCGCCGCCGTGGTGATACCCTGGATGGAATGAACGCCGCCGGCATACACCTCGGAGGTGCCGCCCGACGGTATATCTCCTTAGTTTCCTAAACGATCCTTTTGTTGTCTTCTTCTTCCCTCACCCCTTTTTTGTCTTCCGGCCGCTTCATCACTTATAAAGTCAGTGAGACATGTTTTTTTATATGACATTAACTTTGAATTGAAGTAAATTACTGAAATGGAAGATGGGGACCCGATTCTTGGCCACCCAAGGTTTGTAATTGTCCAATATTTTGCGTTTTCGTCTTCTCTCACTAATGACCGCATCCCGTTAGCAAGCAGATAATCGTTCAAGTCACCCAACGACGCGTACAATTCGACTCCAACACTCTCCTCGTAGGACTGACAGTGGGTTCTAATTTGGTTCAGTTCTCAATCTGCATAGCCATCATCGAGAACGCCGAAAGACGAG
>PYDT01001684.1:0-18301 GCA_004837865.1 Musa balbisiana
GGTCTGGATAAAGAGATTTCTTATCTATAATCACTTATATTGTTCGATACACCATTGTCAATATGAATGCAATGTTGAGAAATCAAATAACAATAAAGTAAAAAATAAGATTGGTATTGGGTGGGGCACAACCTAATAAAAATTTGATTGAAACAAATAAGGAACAGATAAGAAAAATCTCGGGTTTATTCAATCATAGAGGTACAATAAGCAGATTAATCCCTTGTTTTTGTGGATTCTATAACAAAACAAATAATTTAAGTATGAATAGAGCAGAAAAGGGAAAATTAGGTACAAATTGTAAGTAAAAAATTATACAAAGATAGATTTTATATTAATCATCTCCCCCCTTTTTATTATATTTTGGTGTTTTTCTTTTAAATTAACTCGAAGTTTTTTCTTTTAAAAATTCTGCCTTACTTAAAATATCTAACATTCCTGAGGGTTTGAGCGCCCTTTTCAGGAATATAATAGCGGGAACGTTTAAATAAGTTTGATTCTTTATCGATCATAAAAAACCCACTTTTCGAAAATCTCTTCCTTCTCTTCGGGATCGAACATCAATTGCAATATTCGATAGATGGCTCATTGGGATAGATGTACATAAACAATCCCCCCCCAGAAACGTATAGGAGGTTTTTCTCCTCATACGGCTCGAGCTCGAGAAAAAATTATTTTAATTTCGGTATATCTTTCTGTATATAATATCAATTAACCACAAAAAATGCTCAATCATAGCTCATTCAGTATTCTTATTTTGTCTTCCCTAAAAAAAAAAAAAAAGAAATTTCATTCGTACTCATACTCAAGTTGGGTAATTCTGACAGAATTCGAAGGGAAATCCTTAGACATTTATTGAGCCGTCTCTACCTCTTTTGTTTGTCTCATCTCGAATCTATGTTTATTCCTGATTCTGATCCAATTTTTGAGACAATTGAAATAGTGTTTCCTTGTTTCGGAATCCTTTATCTTTGCTTTGTAAAATCATTGGGTTTAGGACCTTACTTACTTCGGTGACTTTACTCCTTTCAAAAAAGGGCAGCAACATACCTTTTGTTTTTTTATTTCTTTCTATAGAAATAGAATACCTATAGAAATAGAATACGAAGAAGGTCCTCTGTGATACACTTTTTTTGATCGAAATAGTTTTATCAATTCCGATTATTTTATATTTTAAGGATATACTTACAAGTTGGTCTAACTTATTGATTGATTGGCACTAACCCTAGATTCTTCCCCTTGATAAATGAATCAATCCTTTCCGCTCGAGCTCCATCATGTACTATCAACCTAAGAAAAATTAGATTCCTAATGGAACAGAACAAACTATGTCGAGCCAAGAGCATCTTCATTTCTATAGAAAATGGTGGATGTAAAATCCACAGTGGATCATGTCCTTCAAGTCCGCACCGTGATTTCTACACATCGTTTCAAACGAAGTTTTACCATAACATTCCTCTAATTTAGAATTCAATTTAATTTCAAACCGCAATGGAATTGATTTAATATGTAATCATGAATAGTCATTGGCTCGATGGGAACAACGGGAACCTATATAATAGTCTATACTTTATACCTATGGATAGATAAGTATTGTATTTATCCGGAGAAAGCTCAGCAGGGATCCAATTTCTTTAACTCGATATTCTATCATATGATGAAACGTATTTCTAAGAAAGATGCTGCTTAAGACTTATTTACTTTACATCTCCAACAGATTGTTCGGGACGATCAATCATGAAATGCAGAATCTATTTTTCTAGAACAAAAAAACTATAAACCTCAAATCCTTAATTTATATCTTCCAATCCCGGAAAAAAATCAATTATTAGTCAAATAAACTGTTCCAATGACCAAAAAACAAAAAGGTCGTAAGTTTCTAGATACTATTGATTATCATATTTCTTCGAGTACCAACCAAGAGTTCATAAAAAATGTTTTAAAAATCTCCGACTTCAGCATCATGACTGGAACTATGTTTTCTAGTCATGACTAAACTGGATCTCTAATTCAATCACCAAGTCGACGCAATCACAATGAGTAGCTAAAAATTTTTAGCAGATATTTCATTCCCTAAGGAGACATAAATTTTACCATGTTCAATTGAATTATCAATTGGTTTTCTTTTAACCAAAGAAGTAAATGGATTCTAAGAATCCATTCTAAGAATCCATTCTAAGAATTCAGAACAAAAGAAAAGGTTGTTCTCTTTAAGATTTTTCCGTTTTATGTGGGATACAATGTGATACCATCTTTTGTTTCTGATGGAAACGATCTGGGACGGAAGGATTCGAACCTCCGAATAACGGGACCAAAACCCGCTGCCTTACCGCTTGGCCACGCCCCATTTTTCCTGTTTGGCACTAGTCAAGACTATTATTAGTATTAGTTATTCGTCAATCCCCAACCCCCCCCCCCCCCACCAAAAAAAAAATACATAATACATAATAAAAACATATGGGATATTTTGTTTGTTGCTAGGATTCAACACATGTAGATTAGATATAGAATCAAAAAAATTAATTGATCATTACATAGAATTCAATTAAGATAATGTATGAAAGTAGAATTCCTTGTATTCTCATTTGAGAATGGAAGGAAGGATTTTTGATTTGGGAGAGTTCAAAAAAAAAAGAAGGATTTTTGATTTGGGAGAGTTCAAAAAAAAAAGAAGGATTTTTTGACTTGCCTTTTTCATTTTTCCCTTATAAAAATAACTCAATCAAAATAAAATTATCTAATCTACAAGAACGAAATGTTTGTTATGTTTAATATCTTTAGCTTAATCTTATCTGTCTTAATTCTGTCCTTTATTCGAATAGTTTTTTCTTTGCCAAATTGCCTGAAGCTTATGCCGTTTTCAATCCAATCGTAGATGTTATGCCTGTCTATACCTGTCCTCTTTTTTCTCTTAGCCTTTGTTTGGCAAGCTGCTGTAAGTTTTCGATAAAATCCTTAATACTTTGCCAAATCCATTCATGATTTATTCGACAAAAAAATTATAAAAATGGATAAGATCGGCTAAGTCTTACATTAGAATTATAAACCCTCGATTCAAAAATGGAAATTCTTGTATATTGAGTAACCGCGGAGATGAATTTTGATCAGTTTATTTACTCGTTCTGACCTTTCGGTGAGTAAGGAGTTTATTAGTTCTAGGTCCCCTACAATACCTAATTGTCGATATGACAAGAAAATTTTTGTGAGGAAGGAATCAAAATCTTATTACAAAGAAATTCGTAAAAGTGACTTTCTTTTTCTTTTCAAATCAAAAACTTAATTTTGGGGGTATGATGTCAAATCAAACAAAATAGTATATGTGATAAAAAGAAAAAATAGGTAATCTATTCCCTTTTTCTAAAATGATCTTATCTTGGAGATTGTGTAATGCTTACTCTCAAACTCTTTGTTTACACAGTAGTGATATTCTTTGTTTCTCTCTTCATCTTCGGATTCTTATCTAATGATCCGGGACGTAATCCTGGACGTGAGGAATAAAAAAATTTTTGAGTTTTCTTTGTTTTTCTAATTTTTTCTTATTATTTTATCTATTCCATATATTCACTTTACCTATAAAAAATAAAGGAATCGAAATTCCTTCGAAATCGAAAGTATCAAGTAATAAGAGCGGGCGGAGAGAGAGGGATTCGAACCCTCGGTACGAATAACTCGTACAACGGATTAGCAATCCGCCGCTTTAGTCCACTCAGCCATCTCTCCCAATTTAAATAAAATTGAAATTTCAATAAAATTTCAAATGAAATTGAAATTAACTATTTCAATGAAATTGAAATTAAATAAAAAAGAAAATAATAAAAAAGAAAAAATTTTTTCTTTTTAAGATATTAATTATTAAGTTTAAGAAAGACATTAATATAATATTTTTATTAAGAAAGATATTAAACATTTTTATTTAAAAAGATATTAAACATTTTTATTAAGAAAGATATTAAACATTTTTATTAAGAAAGATATTAAACATTATAGAAAGATATTAAACATTATAGAAAGATATTAAACATTTTTATTAAGAAAGATATTAAACATTTTTATTAAGAAAGATATTAAACATTATAGAAAGATATTAAACATTTTTATTAAGAAAGATATTAAACATTATAGAAAGATATTAAACATTTTTATTTAAAAAGATATTAAACATTATAGAAAGATATTAAACATTATAGAAAGATATTAAACATTATAGAAAGATATTAAACATTTTTATTAAGAAAGATATTAAACATTATAGAAAGATATTAAACATTTTTATTAAGAAAGATATTAAACATTTTTATTAAGAAAGATATTAAACATTTTTATTAAGAAAGATATTAAACATTTTTATTAAGAAAGATATTAAACATTATAGAAAGATATTAAACATTTTTATTTAAAAAGATATTAAACATTTTTATTAAGAAAGATATTAAACATTTTTATTTAAAAAGATATTAAACATTTTTATTAAGAAAGATATTAAACATTTTTATTAAGAAAGATATTAAACATTTTTATTAAGAAAGATATTAAACATTTTTATTAAGAAAGATATTAAACATTTTTATTAAGAAAGATATTAAACATTATAGAAAGATATTAAACATTTTTATTAAGAAAGATATTAAACATTATAGAAAGATATTAAACATTATAGAAAGATATTAAACATTATAGAAAGATATTAAACATTTTTATTAAGAAAGATATTAAACATTTTTATTAAGAAAGATATTAAACATTTTTATTAAGAAAGATATTAAACATTTTTATTAAGAAAGATATTAAACATTTTTATTAAGAAAGATATTAAACATTTTTATTAAGAAAGATATTAAACATTTTTATTAAGAAAGATATTAAACATTTTTATTAAGAAAGATATTAAACATTTTTATTTAAAAAGCTTTGTGCTCTTCGCCTTTTAAGTCCCTGGCTGGCGGGACTAAATATGTGTCAACGTTATAATTTGAATGCTATCTTGATTGCGTCTCACTCCCTTGTTCGACAATAGTCCATTCATATACAATAATGTATATGTAGCGGGTATAGTTTAGGGTAAAAGTGTGATTCGTTCTATTAACAACTTAAAAAAGTTAAGGGGTCTCTCGGTTTTTTGCATCATCCGATCAAAAACTTTATTTCTTAAAAGGGTTTAATCCTTTACCTCTCAATAGCATATTTGAGGAAGAACATACATTCTCACGATTTGTATCCAAAGTCCAATTAGAAATTCTATTTTCGAAATTGAATAAGAAAATTGGATTATGTATATGGAGTCGTGAAACATAATTTTTTTGAATTGGATCAATTCTTCCAATCGAATGAGTATGAATAAAGGATCTATGGATGAAGATACAAAAGTTTATTTCCAATCGTAACTAGATCTTCAATTTTGGTGTTGTAAAAGGGAAATTGAAGCCAAACAAGCTAGAAAAGGGTGGTTTTGGTTTACTAGAACCATCAGCATATTGTTTCAGCTCGGTGGAAACCAAATTCTTTTCCTCGGGATCCTGCGAGCGGAAATAGGGAACGAAGTAACTAGACTAGACGGATTTGGTATAATCCCTCTCCTCTAGAGGGATCATCTAGTAAGCGAGTAGTTTTGGATACATTCAGACAGAAAGGCTGACATAGATGTTATGGATCTAATTTTCTCTAGGAATACATCAATCTTCCATAAAGGAGCCGAATGAAATCAAAATTTCACGTTCGGTTTTGAATTAGAGACGTTAAAAGTGATCAAGCAACGTCGACTATAACCCCTAGCCTTCCAAGCTAACGATGCGGGTTCGATTCCCGCTACCCGCTCTATATTTCTTATCTCTATATTTCTTATTATGTATTATACATCTTATTATGTATTATACATACATGCACCATCAATTTAGATATGCATTCTTTTTTATTCCCTAAAATATTTTCCGTGTAATTTTATTTTTTATCCGAACAAAAGAAAGTAAGAATACAAAAAATAAAATAGGAATGAAAAGCGTCCATGTCTAATGGATAGGACAGAGGTCTTCTAAACCTTTGGTATAGGTTCAAATCCTATTGGACGCAATTTATTTCCATCTATTTTTAAAATGGCTATACCAAGAAACCCTTTTTGAATCATTCGAATCAGAACTATTTCTCAATGATTACTCTTGTACTAAGAATAGAATATACCAAGAATAGAATAAAAGTAAAAAATTTATGTTTGTTCCTGAAGTAAAAACAGTTCGATCTGTTCTTGAATAGCTTCCTTCAAAAGAAATTCTACTTCCTCGGTGAATGTCTTGGTAGAAGATATAATTTCTTGGAATTTAGGTTTATTGTTTTTTAAGTAGCTACGTAACTGACTGAGAAATTTCTTTACCTGTCCAAATTTCTAGCGGATCAAGATATCCATTCGCTCCGGTATAAATAGTAGCTATCTGTTCTTCCACTGCGAGAGGGTCTGATTGGGATTGTTTAAGCAACTCGCGTAATCGTTGACCTCTTGCCAATTGATTCTGAGTAGCTTTATCGAGATCAGAAGCGAATTGTGCAAAGGCTTCTAACTCTGTGAATTGCGCTAGTTCCAATTTTGATTTGCCGGCTACTTGTTTCATGGCTTTAATTTGAGCTGCGGATCCTACTCTAGAAACGGAAATACCCACATTAATAGCAGGTCGGATTCCAGCATTGAATAGATCGGCAGATAAGAATATTTGTCCATCTGTAATGGAAATTACATTAGTAGGAATATAAGCTGAAACGTCTCCAGATTGAGTCTCAACTATCGGTAAAGCGGTCATACTTCCTTCACCTAAACTAGAATTTGATTTAGCGGCTCTTTCCAAAAGTCGTGAATGCAAATAAAAAACATCTCCTGGATAAGCTTCACGACCGGGAGGTCTTCTTAATAGAAGAGACATTTGGCGATAAGCTTGTGCCTGTTTGGAGAGATCATCATAAATTATTAAAGTATGTTGTCCACGATACATAAAAAACTCAGCCAGAGCCGCTCCCGTATAAGGAGCGAGGTATTGTAATGTAGCAGGTGAATCCGCCGTTTCGGCTACCACAATAGTATATTCCATCGCCCCTTTTCCCGGAAAGTAGTCACTACCTGAGCCACAGAAGATGCTTTTTGACCAATAGCTACATAAACACATATTACATTTTGACCTTTTTGATTGAGAATCGTATCTGTGGCTACGGCTGTTTTGCCGGTCTGTCTGTCCCCAATAATTAATTCTCGCTGACCGCGTCCTATAGGGATCATCGAATCAATGGCAATAAGCCCCGTTTGAAGAGGCTCATATACAGAACGTCTAGAAATAATACCTGGGGCAGGAGATTCAATTAACCGAGATTCAGAAGCTGAAATTTCACCTCTCCCATCAATAGGTTTAGCCAGAGCATTTATAACACGACCCAAATAACCCTCACTCACAGGTATCTGAGCAATTCGTCCTGTTGCTTTTACAGAACTTCCCTCTTGTATCATCAAACCATCACCCATTAATACAACGCCAACATTATTTGATTCCAAATTCAGAGCAATGCCTATTGTACCCTCTTGAAACTCTACTAATTCACCTGCCATTACTTCATCAAGACCATGAACACGAGCAATTCCGTCGCCTACTTGAAGTACGGTACCGGTATTCACAATCTTTATTTCTCTACTATATTGTTCAATACGCTCACGAATAATATTACTAATTTCGTCGGCTCGAAGGGTTACCATTAGTGTTTCTTTATTCTTTTTAGGAAGGAAAAGAAAAAAATAATGCCTAAACTATAACTAAAAAAAGAAGGGCTAATCAGTTATTTCTTGCATGGCCCCGAGAATGCCAATATTAGCACGGATCGTACGGAAATGTAACTCGCTATTCAAGCAACTATTCAGAGTTCCTAGAGCTCCTTGTAAGGCTTGTTGGAAAACTCGTTGTCGGACCTGATTAATCGCTCTTTGTTGTTCAAACTGAAGGGTTTCATTTTTGTAATTTTCTAATTGTTCCAAACTATTACTAGTGGCATTAATCAAATTTTGTTTTTCTCGTTCTATTTCAGAGTATCCATTCATTCGATACTCATCTGCTTCCATTTCCACTTTACGTAAGCGAGCCCGGGCTCTTTCGAGCTGCTCAATGGCCCCTTTACGTAATTCTTCCGAATTTCGAATAGTATTCAAAATCCTCTGTTTTCGATTATCTAATAAATCATTTATGAAAGTAGATTATCTTACCATTAATTTCAAAACTTCCATGATCTCTTCCCGAACCAAACATGAATCTTTCGATTCATTTGGCTCTCACGCTCAATTATTTATTTTATTTATGGTATGGGTATTCCCATATCTTTTTTAATGTAATGAGCCTACCCTCTCTTTTCTGTTTGTATTCAAAGATGTCAAAACTGATACAAGACCAGAATATCAGGAGGACTCTTCCGACTAGACCAGACAAAAATCTAGAATTGTCAGCAAGTTGTTTCTTTATTTGTATTTATTTATATTTGTTTTGTATTTTATTTATCATTTAAATTTTTAGAATTCTATTTCATTTTTTATTTTTTAAAAATGAAAATAATAATTATTATATTTTTTATTTGTTTCTTCAAGTCCAAAAAATTCCTCTTTTTTTATACATAGGTCGTCATTTCGGCATTAGATAAAAAAAGCAAGTGCTCATTTTTCTAGTAAATGTTAAAATTCTTTTATCGATATGAGTGTTCTATATCAAATCAATAAATTACCAACTATTTTTTTTTAACCATTTCGTTACTAACGTAGTGGTAGAAGTGGTAGAAAGAGTACCATGTTTTACCTGGACTTTAAACAATTTAGCTTTAACCCTTTTAATGGTCTCAATTATTGGTTGATAGAGAATCAAAGTGGATTTAACCATAATCACGATGCCTATGGTTCTTACATATGATTTCTTAATTATTCAGAAGTAATTCGTCGAGATCGTGCACCTTTTTCCTATTTCTCCTATAAATACCATAAATAAAGTGCAGCTGGATGGATCCAACTTATTCTTGAAATACACAACTCGCACACACTCCCTTTCCACATATAATCAATACACCAAGCACTACACTTAGATTTATTGGATTTGTTGCTAAAATATCGGTATTAAACCCGAACTCCCGGCGGATGGCCAGTGACCCAGGAAACGAAAGAATCGATTACATTTTTCATATGCTCCCCTCTCTTATGGATAGGACTAACAAAGAACAGAGTTCTTTTTGTAATCAACCTTTTCCTCAGCCTTTTTTTGATCGATTTCTTTTTATTAATTTCATTTCCACTTTATTTATGGCAGAGATTAAATCATTTGTTTGAAATTTCTTATTTTTTGAAGTTTTCAAGAAGTTTCCAATAAGATACTTTACTTAGGTCTTAGATCTCATATCAATTGATAACTATTTCGTTTGTTGAAACGCTTCGAACATGAAAGTAAAAAAGTTTTCTATTGTACTAAGCGAGGACAGAAAGGAAGAAATCACGCCGAAAAAAACACAACAAATCCTGGTTAAAAATTCCTCATCCTCAAATCAGCCCTTCCTGGCGTTCGTCTCCACAATAGTCATTTATAAGTAAGTGTAAATAATAGTCGAAGAGCAAGGGCCATTCCAAGGTTAACAGTTAAGTTAATAAAATAAGAAAAAAGTATGTAAGGTACTTTTTTCTATTTATTTCAGGATTAACACAAGGATCGCAAATAAAAGCGCTAACGCACGACCCCATGTCCGTCATTGTTAAGCTTCATACAAGCTGACTATCCATAAAGTACCTCGTATTTTACCCTCTGCTTCTGGTTTTTCTCGCACTACCTTCTCAGCTTGGCCTGCAGCAGTACCTACCAAACGCCAGGTCCAATTAGAACACGCCCCACGGCCATCCCGCCTCATAACGGGAAGCGGCAGAGAATCAGTGTATTCATGGTAGGTTTCCTCGCACAAAAAAAGAAGACATGGTTATGTACATCACCCATTAATTTTAAACTCTTTTTTCATTAAGATCCAGCTGTCGACGTACCTCAAAACTCCGAATTGAAATGATAATATTACTAAATTACTGAGCAGAATCATCACAACTATCTCGTTTTTACCCATACTGGAGTTTTTGTAAATCCATATGCATACAGTTCTAACTATTGTCATTTCTTTGTTCTTTCGAACCCATCCGTCATTTAATTCTTCGTCTTTCCTACACCATTCTTGAGTTCATCTCTTTGTTCATTCAATTCCACAATCACAGACAAAATAGAAGGACTGATATTGAAATCCGTCTAAATGGAGTGTGACTAAATGCAGTGTGAGCTGACAATCAACTATCAATCAAGTAATCAATACAATTAACTCCCAAACAGTCAATATCATAATCAAATGTAGTAATATAAATATGTAGTAACCATATCAATATATCGTACTCATTATACCAAGAATTATCCGTACCTATAATTATAAATTATTTATTAACATAATACGTATGATCTTAATATTTACTCGACTATTAATAATTAGCTATTAACCTAATGATTAACCTAATATTACTGTTATCTATACTTTTTTTATTACTTATATTTATTTATTTATTTATTTATTTATTTATTTATTTATTTATTTATTTATTTATTTATTTATTATATTATATTATTATTATAGGATTATATTATGTATAGGATTATATTTGATTACAGATAAAAATTTTGATTATAAAAATAGTAATAGTATTTCATATTAAGTACTATTAGTAATTTCAGTCGAGCAGTTAATTCTGTATACTGTGTTATATAGAATGATAGGGATACGCCTTCATATAACTAATGAATATCTAATGTCATTCTAATATGACAATATATTTGTTTCTTTCCATAACGAACACGTAAACCACCGCATTTGTTTTTAGATTAAAGCGGATTCTTCTAGAAGCCATGTCCTAAAACATAGACGGGGTCCGATCTTATAGACATTCATACATCTAGTATACCGCCCCAACCCGGCTTTTTTTTACCAATTCTGTAATGCCGTCCATCTTTTCGCCTACAACTCTAGTCATATAGTAATATTATTTGTTCCCCAACCGATGAGTTATCTTGAACCATGCAAGAATTGGGATCAACTTACTTAATAATCATATAAAAGCCTATTTTGAAAGCTAGTCAATGAGACCCTCCATGGATTCACCTATTAAGCCGGCACTAACGTTGCAAAAATAAGAGCTTAATACCCTTGTAAATAACCAACATGGCAGGTATCCGGAACTACTGAGGTCTAAAAAACAACCGGACACCTACTAATCATCAGCCACTATTTCCCGAAAAGTCGAAAACTAAGAGATAAGGGTTTTGTGAAATCTTCTAGATGTTACTTGGTAAAGTATTGGGTTGTTGAATGTATTTCCAAAATAACCCAATCCTTTTTTGCTCACGAGACACCGCATAAAATATGCGACTGACTTGAGTAATCTAACGCAACAGTATTATTTATATCTTCGTGGGCGCAGCTAACTCCCCATGGTAACTGTATAATTTTCCATGTAAACGGAGCGCCTGACCAGTTAGAAACAAAAATAAATAGATCATAGTTCAATAACAGGGGACCCAAGGACCATATTCTTCTCCAATCTGGGTTTTGCTCAATTCTCGAATAATTCAGGACTATTCGAAGAATTCTGACCGCCGGTCGGATGGTTTTGTGGATTCCGACAGCTAGGATCACCGGACCTAATAAGATAGCATTAACTCCCAAAGTGGATCGTAACTTGGGCACCTCAGGCCTTGTAACCCTCCTATTTCCAATAGAACTGTTGGCCTACTTCTACACCCGTATAGCGGTATACACCCCTTGATTTTTTAATGGAACATGGTAATAACATTCATCTGGTCCTCTAACAATTGACTTCAAAAAGAAATTATTTTGATTGCACCCATATCTTTTCTCACGCACCAACTTGAATCACTATTGTATTCATCAATCGTATCTTTAGTATATCAAGAATTACATAATACCAATAAAAATCACAGAACTCATAACAATTCATATCCCCCCTTTCCATGTTGTTTTTCTTTTTTAAATTCAGAATAGTAACCGATCCAATAAATCTATAATCCAAATACTTAACTATTATTCGCATCAAATCACGATTTCTTATATAGCTACAACGGCCCGCACAATTGCGATACTAGTTGTTAGCACCATCGGATTGAGGCTATGCGTCATCATTGGCTGGGATCGAAGATTCTTCGAGATCGCTGTCCAATTTGTATCGTTAAACAATCGTCGGAATCCTAAATTACACTTCTCGAAGAGCGTATTTCTTCTGCTGATCAGTGAGCCAATATCAGGGCAATCCGTCATATATTTGTACCGCCGAGATATGTTTGCAGGCAGATATCTTTCTCTTCAACATGCGGCATCTCTTGTTGGGCAGACTTAGTTTCCCCATCTTTTGTTCGGCTCTATAATCCCTCTTTTGAGTCTCGTTTTCCGTCGAGACCAATTCGTTACATCCCACCGATCCATTTTTTAGTAACATATTGACACGGGCCCTTATTGCAGCTGTGCTACTGAATCCGCTCTTATTTTTTGTAACCAACATTAAGAAGTTTTTTTTTCCCGATTGCTGCTCAAACAACTCACAGGCTTCTGATAAAAAACGAGCCGTTCTAGTGAGATTTTGTATCTGATCTATGAATACCTTTACGCTTTTGCATGAGATTAGGGGCCATTCTAGGATTTCCATTTCTTATACCATGACCAGATGAACTCCGTCCTCCATCATCTCTTCCATTGTGTTTCCAATATCTTCATTGTCATTTTTCCCCCCAATTCCTTTAGTTTTTTCTTTTTTTTTTTTAACTTTTTTAACAAAGAGACGCGTACTTTGAAATTAAATAATTGTTCCGATGGCACCTTCTACCGGAATGAACCTGTTGATCAGGTACAAACCCTATGTCTTTTAATTACTTATTTTTTTCTTTACCAATCCTGATCGGACCGATAGTTAAGTTTAAAATACAGATAGTTAAAATGAAAGATAGTTGAATTAAGAATCGGCGCTTAGCATCTATGAATCGCGTAAACGATTGTTCTGATGTCCCAGGAACTTGACGTAAGAACAAAATAATTCCTCTATGTTAACACAATCTCCTCATTTTTCCCAATCGAATAGATTCTTTCTTTGATTTCCCAATATCTCTTGTCTTGGTGCTTGAAACGTGCACTTATTTTTTTGAATCCGTACCAACAGGTATAAGCCCACCCGAACAACGTTCTCTTTCATGGCCTTTCACCAATCAATACACCCCGTAAAGCCTTTGCTTAAAACTCGAGTCGTTTTCTTGAAACTGCTCGGAGATGACTTTGAGTAATTCAAATATGCCCTCGTTATTCCCCATAGGATTGCCCGATCGATATCGCTTCGGCAAGCACCCCCCCGCTCGTTCCGCTCGCAACAACCGATTCATTCCCAGGTGAAAAAACATTAGACATTCCATCTTCTGAAACCACACTTTTGATGTTACTTGACGTACAATAATCTCTAATGTCCTATTGGATCTGTACCCCCTGGGATCGATAACCTTTGGATTTTATTAACCAAAGAGATACGACTTTGAACTGGGTTAGCTCCGCTTGAATCAAGACTCACTCCAGGGGATTCCAAGAATTTTTGGTATACTTCGTTCCAACCTTCAACTCTCCTTTCGAGGTTCATCGATATTGAATCAATAGAACGTATGTCTAAGATTGTTCCACTTTTGGTCAGACCTGCGTTATGTCCCAGATCTCGATTTTTCATATATTTAACTAAATGGATCTTCTCCTTCGTAAAAGATTTCTCCATCATGGCCTGAACAGTACTTCCTGAGTGGCCAATAGGGCTTATTGCCGATCTTATCACTAAGTATTCACATGACCAATTATGCTCTGACCAATTTTCTACGTGTGGTTCGTACATTTGCTAGACATACATTTTCCAAAAAATTGTCCGATACTATTTTTGTAGATTCTCTTCCCATAAGCGTGATGGAGAAATAGTGCATTCAAAGGAATGGAATTCAAATGATGTTACTTCATGGCTAGGATTATAAATCCTCCTTTTCATCTATTTAACATATTTAGTCTTGAATACTTGGAAAGTCCTTTTAAAATGTCAAGTAGTAAAGCAAATATTTCTAACAAAGCTCTAGTTATAGTTATAAATGGTAAGAGGATAGAAATTTGCTATTTTAGGTACATATTGCTAAGGACCCATCAAATCCTTAATTGGGATTATGGGATCCGAGTCTTTTGTCATAAGGTTATATTTGAACCATTGAATGGGCCAAGTCGCAAACAATTGGAGATCAATTATCAAAGATTGGCATTCCTTATTTCGATTAACAATGGCCCAATAGTACCTTAGTTGGGTACGTGCTTGATCCTGGCTTGTCAAAAAAAGGATTGGCTATTTGTGGCGATCTAATCCATTATCGTAAATCAATCCGAACTGCCCTATCATAATCTTTTTTCGGTATCGAAATAGTGGACTTTACTAACTCAATTCTTATTTATCTCGAATCAGATTCATTTGTCTTACCTCGACAAAGTAAGCGTGAACCTCTTCCCTGAGAACCATTTTGCTCTTGATTCCCAATTCAACTAAAGCAAGTCCGAACTAATTGAATACTTGTGTTAAAGTCCTCGAATTGCTTGCCATATTCCATGCAGGATATATTGACAACTCTCGTTGGCTTTCCTTTTCCCCGCAGGAGATCTTGAGAAAAAGTGTTCTAAATTCTTGCCATCAGCTATTTCATATTACTCGGGTGGGGGTCCGCTACCAAAACACATAACTTTTTCTTGTAGGTTTGGATCCGTTGGACATAATCCAATTTTCCATTTTTTTTTGATGTTCCTCGAAATTTTTTTTTCTGTTCCGGTGGTATAAAATGGCCGCTGTGGCCTGGTATCTTATCTCCTCGCCAGGAAAAATAAAATCTCCGGAAAATTTTTAGTTCAATCTTTTTTTTTTTCTCTCCACTCGGACTATCCGCCTACCTACTTCTTGTATTTAAGCGATTGGGTACTACTCCCATAACTATTGTTCCGGCCCATTATCGACGAAGATCCGGGTAGATATGCACTCTCGAGAATGAACAAAAAACCGATCTACTTTCTGTTTGGTATTTCGGACTAAATTCTTTTGGTCCGCGATACTCAATCAAATCCTCTTTTTTTATGATTGAATTGACCTCACGGTTCCATATTTTATATTCCCGAATTCTTCTTCTGTATCGTGGATCATCAAATATCAAGAATACTATTTCTACGTACACTCCCTGTTTTGGTATTTCGATATCGAATACCACAACAGGTATTAGTTCTTTGCTCTCGTTCTTGATTTATGTAATGTAATGACGAATCTATTTCTTCGCTTTTTCGCCAAGAAATAAGAATTCCCCTTGGATATAGATGATATATGAAATTCCAATGACCATTATACATCGTTTGAGCAGCGGTTTGGCCCCCCCCCCCCCACCCCCCCCCCCCCCTTATATGAATAGTCACTATTTTCTTATCTTTTTTTTACCAGAAGTATCCAACAATTTATGTCTTATTCGACCATTAGTCATTGAATGTCGGAGTATATTTTCTTCGACAGAAAAGAATAAACATTCATTGATCTTTATCCTTGTTGAGCGAAAGACTATAAACTCGATCTGCACGGACCTCCCTCTATATCCATACAGCTCGTTTGGATAATAGATTAACTTACCATATGTATATTCAGGTGGCATGGTGGACTCGTACTCCCAGTGCATTTCTCCCTCTGATTCAGAATAAATATGTTTTCGTAACCTTCTCTTTAAAATGACATTGGACGTTCCAGCACGAATCTCAGCAATCACTTGTGTTTTGTTTCTGATATCTACATATTGCTTAATTTTAGACCTAAAATAAAAACTTTTGGTGGAATTTTTACCTTATGTATCTCCCGACGCTCATAGTTTACATACAAGTCTTATAACCTAGAAGCGGATCCCATGACGGGGTACGTTGGGATGAACCAATCACTCATTTGAATTGTTAATTTTTCCTTGAAGGAGCTCGTAACATGCTCGGGCAGGACCGCCCTGTGCATACTCCACCGGTTGAAAGTTTTAATGTTAGTTGAGTTTCCTGGTTCCCCATTGTTGACCCCCGCAATAAGACCCAACTACAGCTTCTCCAATTCGACCATGTCGCCATGATTAGACTCCTACCATAACATATTGGCAGAATCCAAGGATGTACTCCTGCAAGAAGGGGGTTTGCGAATATATATTGGTTTGTGCTCGAAGGTTATGATCGATTGACAATCATCCCATATCTTGATCGGTGGCAAGCATCGTAGACGCGATATATATATCGTCCTGCTAAATTACACGAAACCAAGAGTGTTTGGACCAAAATTTTTTTTTTCCGTCATCCCTATTTCGAGACTCACGGCACATACCTCGGATAGTGCCACAATCTGTTCTACGTACATAATATGTTGACCTACTTCAACAAGTCTACGTGTGAGGTATCCAGCATCTGATGTTCGTACAGCAGTAGCCTCCAACTCCTTTTGGCGGCTCCATAAGGAAATTATATATTCTGTCAAAGAAGTCCTTCCACGGTAATTGCTTTGAATGGGGACATCAATCATTTGTCCTGGGGATCCGACATTATCCCTCATACCTACTATGGGTGTTCTGAGATGCATTTCCTCTAGCTCCCGAAAAAGGACATTAGATATACTGATTAGAATGATCGTTCATCCGAAAATAGGATTCATTTTCTTGTTAATATTCACTGTAGCATACCATATCTCATGGATTGCGTAATTTTTCTACCGGCGTTGTACATCCCATAATGATTGTGTTTACCAAAATAAAACTATGTTGTTCACGTCTTGGACTAACCTCCCTTAGAAGGGAGTGTACAAGATCATCAAGCCTAATGAAAATAGATTAGGCAGGCTTGTTGGAAACCCAAATTCTTTACTTGATCCACGAGTGGTGAGTATAGCAATTCCGAAATGACTATTAAACCTGCTAATAAGTCGTTTCATACCCGTTCCATTTATCACTTATTGGAAAGACCAATCGGCCCGTTCTGCCATAAGTACAGTACCTCTTATATTTCTTCTCTAAGTAGGATCGACAATGACCTGAAGGTAGTGATTCGAAAACTTCCTTTCCTCAATCTCACTCTTTTTGATTCAACGCAGAATTAAGAATTATGATACCATGAAATTGGGGAGACCCGAATTCCCATGGGCCACGAACAGCGCCTAATCTGATTCTTAGTTGTAAGATACGTATGAGTAGGCTCACAACCCCTGTTGGCTCTTTCTTATTTCCGATAAAACAATATACCAAGAGTAGTTCGAATGTATATACAACGATTTCCTTTGTTAGCACTTCCTTCTATTAGATAGTGCCCATAAATCTCATGATCGTACCCAAAGGGATTCTATTGCACTTCGATGGGAACTTCTCTTGAGCCAATGACACTTTGATCTAGTCTCCATCGGAGCCACAAAGGACTATCTAAACTAATTCCGTTTTCTGTTGATAAGCCAATTGCACATAGGAACTAGAAAATAGGGTTCTTTCTTGTTCGTATCCCTATAGTCCATTTTTTTATTGTCACCGTTTTTATTTTGGTATTTCCGAAACTATTCTTATTGATTATACCTATTTGCACCATACCTCGACGATTCCCGATCGTTAATAAATAGAGTCCGATACGCATAAACTTGAAGTGGTACGGAATAGGATCCCCATAGCCTTCACGAGAATTTCGAGTTTCACATATAAGAATTCTTTCTTTCCCCAACAATCCATACATGCTCATTATCTTTTCAGTGAAACAACCTGCATGTCATTTTTTTTTTCTTGAGAATCATGTATAACACTCAACAAGTAAACAGCAGAATGATAAGAGGAGTCATATGTGCTCCTCTGGTATTACTGATTCTATCTTGTCATCTTCTGTGCATTTAAATATATGGTTTCGATATTGATTCTTTTATATGCAGAATAGTCCAGTTTCATGTTGCTCATATATGATCCTTTCTAAATTTACCGCATCTACTTTGTGACAGGGTTTTTTGGTATGATTATTTTTTCTTTTATTTTTTAACTTTTGTTACAAGATTGTGTTTCTTTTAAAAAAATTTGTTGAACACCTTCCTATATGAGACAAGCATGGTCAAAGTTCTCATTTCACGTCTCCTCATTAAGAATCACAATCTGGAGAGACTTTCTATTTCTGCCTGACAATTGTCCAGATACCAACAGATGGG
>PYDT01000661.1:0-18291 GCA_004837865.1 Musa balbisiana
TTGTAATATGCGGTTACGAATAATCCTGCTAAAGTAATAGGAATTAGACCTAAGACGATTCCAATAGAAAAACTTCAATCATTTCGGTTTGTTTAAGGGATAAAAAGAAGGTAAGATCTATCCCTAATATTATCTAAATTATCCGTGAATCTCAATGACCAAGAATTGGCAATTGATGTGAGAAAGAACCATAGAATACCGGAATCTCAGAGAAATATTCGTTTTTATCAATTTTTCATTCAATTCATTTCAAATAAGTCGTATCTTGTTCAAACCAATGAATAGAGCTGAGGTTATAGTTAAAGCAGCCAGTAGAAAACCGAAATAACTAGTTATAGTAAGCATGAAAGAGCTAAATTAGATATGTTCTTTTGCTACATATGTTGATAAAACACTTACCTAAGTTTCAATTTTTACAAAATACGACGGCAAGAAAAAATCAATTGACAGAATTAGTTTAGTTCCAATTGAAAATTCTGGATCCATCAGTCATTATAGATAAGACTAACTAAGAGTGACATAGGTAGAAAAATTCGATTCATCTGCTGTGACATTGACCGATCCTATGATTCGGAATCAACAGATTCATTGTGGAATTTGTGAGTTGAATAAAGTAATAGTAAAAGTAAGTAAAATATAAAGTATAAGTAAAAGTAATAGTAATAAGAACTGTGCCGTGTAACTTCATTCAAAACTTAAATTACTTATAGACTTATACTTAAATATTAAATTAAATATTAAATAAATTAAATATTAAATAAATTAAATATTAAATAAATTAAATATTAAATAAATTAAATATTAAATAAATTAAATATTAAATAAATTAAATATTAAATAAATTAAATATTAAATAAATTAAATATTAAATAAATTAAATATTAAATAAATTAAATATTAAATAAATTAAATATTAAATAAATTAAATATTAAATAAATTAAATATTAAATAAATTAAATATTAAATAAATTAAATATTAAATTAAATATTAAATAAATTAAATATTAAATTAAATATTAAATAAATTAAATATTAAATAAATTAAATATTAAATAAATTAAATATTAAATAAATTAAATATTAAATAAATTAAATATTAAATAAATTAAATATTAAATAAATTAAATATTAAATAAATTAAATATTAAATAAATTAAATATTAAATAAATTAAATATTAAATAAATTAAATATTAAATAAATTAAATATTAAATAAATTAAATATTAAATAAATTAAATATTAAATAAATTAAATATTAAATTAAATATTAAATAAATTAAATATTAAATAAATTAAATATTAAATAAATTAAATATTAAATAAATTAAATATTAAATAAATTAAATATTAAATAAATTAAATATTAAATAAATTAAATATTAAATAAATTAAATATTAAATTAAATATTAAATAAATTAAATATTAAATAAATTAAATATTAAATAAATTAAATATTAAATAAATTAAATATTAAATAAATTAAATATTAAATAAATTAAATATTAAATAAATTAAATATTAAATAAATTAAATATTAAATAAATTAAATATTAAATAAATTAAATATTAAATAAATTAAATATTAAATAAATATTAAAACCATCGATTCACGCTTTTCCAAGATCTTTACTTTCTATTACGAATCCAATAATGGAAATCTTATAAGGAATTTGAGTAATTTTCTATTGATCTATTGAATAACATAGAGTTATGCATAGACAAGGAACAAAAAAAGAAGAAAAGAATTATGTAGCATTTCGGTACCGATCGAGACTGCGTTGCTGTGCCAGAGGAAGGATAGCTATACTGATTCGGTATACTTGAAATAAACCTTTGGTACAAAATTGACGATCTCACAAAGATGCAATATCAGTAGTTTTCCATTTACTGATCCCATCTTTCAAGGAATCGATTCCCTTTTTTGAATGTACAAAAATTTGTGGAGCTCAGAATGTCTGGAAGCACGGGAGAACGTTCTTTTGCTGATATTATTACCAGTATTCGATACTGGGTCATTCATAGCATTACTATACCTTCCCTATTCATTGCGGGTTGGTTATTCGTCAGTACGGGTTTAGCTTACGACGTGTTTGGAAGTCCTCGGCCAAACGAGTATTTCACAGAGAGCCGACAAGGTATTCCATTGATAACCGGCCGTTTTGATTCTTTGGAACAACTTGATGAATTTAGTAAATCCTTTTAGGAGGCCCCCAATGACCATAGATCGAACCTATCCAATTTTTACAGTGCGATGGTTGGCTGTTCACGGACTAGCTGTACCTACCGTTTCTTTTTTGGGGTCAATATCAGCAATGCAGTTCATCCAACGATAAACCTAATTTTAATTATAGAGCTATGACACAATCAAACCCGAATGAACAAAATGTTGAATTGAATCGTACCAGTCTATACTGGGGTTTATTACTAATTTTTGTACTTGCTGTTTTATTTTCCAATTATTTCTTCAATTGAAAGAAAGAAAGAGAATAGTAGGAATTCTCTTATCCCATTCGGAAAGATACCATCCTCATAATTATCCATGACTGTTTTTGTCTCTAGCATGACCATTTGAGAAAATGTGGAGGAAAGTAGGGGAAATGGCCGATACTACTGGAAGGATTCCTCTTTGGCTGGTTGGTACTGTAACTGGTATTCCTGTGATCGGTTTAATAGGTGTTTTCTTTTACGGTTCATATTCTGGGTTGGGTTCATCTCTCTAGTAATCGGATAAACCGGATTGTAGACATGAAGAGTAAGAAAAGAACTCACGGGACCTTATCGCTCTAATTAGACAAAGGAGGGTAAAGTCCCGTTGAGTTCTTTTCTTACTCTTATAGGAAGTAGGAAGATTTTGATCTATTCCATAACATACAAATTGCCATCCACAAATGCTAATATTATATTCGTAGAAATGAAATGACAAAACGGATCCTTTGCTCTGATGTTTCAAACCACTCTATTCTTTTGTTTCTTAATAATGTTTTTGAAGAATTGAATCTATTGATTGATTCATAGCTCTGTTCTTCCTTTCCTCCATAATATTAACTCTTATAAGAAACAAGAAAAGAGTAATCAATGGATTTTCTGAATAATACAATATTTATAGATTTCTACGCATGAGACATCCTGCAAATCATTTCTATACTAAACTACTATCATTTCTATAATAAACTACTAATAGAACTTACTCTATAAAACTCTATAATATAATTTGTTTGAATAATTTCTCTTGAATAATTTCTCTAAGTTTAAAGTTTAAGTTAATTGAAGAAGTTCTATTTGCTCAATCAATTATTCCCCTAATCCTTTCTCTCTTTTTGTTTGTCCACAACTTCCTATGAATCTAACCAAAAGAGTTCTGGTGGACCCGGAAAAGAAGGAATGGTAATCTTTGACGAACAGGAGAAAAAATAATTATTATTTCGATATAAGACGACACAAGAAAAAGGATTTTCCGCCCTTTTCTTGTGTCGAATAGAAGACTCGTAAGACTAGTAATCCCTCCTAAAAGGATTTCTTTCTTTCATTTTTCCCATCCTTGCTCTGTATTCTCTTTCTTTGTATGTCTATTGTCTATTACTAAGATAGGATACAAGTAATGAATTCCAGACATCCCGCAAAACGAAAAAAAAAGTATAAACAAAGCAACCAAAAAGGTTTACAGATTTTTTGATCATACATAATTGTATGGATCAAAAAAAATTCGGCGCTTTTTTACCAACTTGATGTTAAGACCTCTGCACCTCGACATTCATTTCGTACAATTGAACCTTTTCAAACTGTTTCTTTTTAAGAACCAAAAAACTTGTGCCAAAATAACAGATGCCAAGAAGAACAAAAGACCTTGGACCCGTAATGGGTCTTGAAGCACTATTTCTGCATCTCCCTGACCAAAGCCTCCCACATTGGGATTGCTTGTTAATGGTTGATCAAGCTTGATGGATTCACCCTCTGAAACAAGAAGTTCTGGTCCTGGAGGTATAATATCAACCACTTGATGTCCATCCGATGCATCAACTATGGTTATTTCATATCCCCCTTTTTCTTTACGTACTATTCTGCTTACTATACCTGCTGAGTGTAGCATTATAGACTGTATTGTTACTTTTGCTACCATCAGGATAAATCTGACCCCTTCCTCTGTTCCCACCTAGTATATGGGATATTTTAAGAAGTGAACGTCTTTCTTCGTAGCATGTCGGGGAAAGAATGGGAAAGACGATTTCACTATATTTCTGACCGGGAACAGGACCTATCACAATAATATTTCTTTTATTGGGACGATAACTCTGAAAAGACAGATTTCCTATCTTTTCTTTCAACTCAGGAGAAATACTATCAAGGGGGCTAATTCGAATCCGTCGGGTAAAATGAGAACAGCCCCCACATTCAAAGTCCCCTTTTTTTACCATTAGCAAGAACTTGTTTCAGTTGCTTATCAGAAGGTATTCGAACAACTGCTTCAAATACAGTATCAGGAAGCACAGCTTGCGGAACTTCAATATCCACGGGTTTATTAGCTAAATGGCAATTGCACATACATTGGCCCGTTGCTCTCGCGGGTTTCATAACCCTGCTGCGCAAAAATGGGATATGCATTTGAAATAGATGCCCGAGTTATTACTATATCATGATCGCTACAGAATGGATCAGTCATCGTCTTCCTTTACCCAAGAAAAAAGGAATTTTTTTTGCATGTCCAGTCATTTATCCGGAATTTCTACAATAAATTAGATAGGTAGCTAGTATAGTTCCCTATACACGAGTCTGTCATTGTACGGAATAATTTACTGGAATATAGGACGAATACCTTGAACAGATAAAAGTATAAAGAATTAAGTAAAATTGAAAATACTTTCTTTATACACGAAGAAAGATTCTGATTTGATTGAATCTAATAAGCTCCAATTAGTTTCTTTACTTCCATCATTGAATGATAAATAATACAACGAGGAATACACGATTTAAAAAAGGAAGATCCAATTTTCACAATTGTATCTAGAATAACTGGAAAAGTGGAAACAAGACCAGATATAATTTGATCGTTATGTCCCTCCCAAATCGTTGTAAGAGCCGAACCGATCATTAGTTCCCAACCATGGGTCGAGTGAAATCCGATCCATAAATCAGTAACTAAAAGAATAGAAAAAGCTTTTATTGTGCACTTAAGTTTATAGAGGAATTCCTGAACCCAAGAATTAAGAATGACGAGTTCTTCATTACTCGAATAAAATAACCCTTAGAATCGAAACAGATTATATTTGTCGAGAAATGCAAAATGAGATGAGATCATATTCATTGTGTGCTTTGACTAATTGTATTGTTTCCTTGTGTTTCCTATATGAAGTTTTTGTATATGCGTGTTTTCCGGTACTCCTTTATCATTCGTCCCATAGGAATTCAGTTTTTTTTCCCTTTTTTCCTAAAACTTTTCTTATTTGGGAAAAAAAAAACAACTTTTTCCTTTCCAGAACGTTTTTCTCTTGAATATGATTCAAAAAATTTTCGGATTGCCTGGTATTCCACCAATTATAACCCAAGTTTCCAGACATTTCTAAATGAGAAAGAGACCCACCAGGGCAAAAATACTATAGATGCGAGATATGGGAGGGAGGCCAATGCTTTCTTTTTTTTTTTTCATTTTTTTTTCTGTGAATTGAATTGTTCATGAACCTGGCTTCATTCGTTGACTCTATCTGATCTGATATTTCTTTGAAGCACGAGTGTATAACAAGGTATTGACCTATGGGTCTATTCCTTTCCTATTATTGTGTAATAATTTTATTTTTTATTTAATTTAGAAGGAATATAGACATAGAATAAGGTCCTTTTCGGATGAAAATGAGAAAAAATACTAAATATTATTCCTGTTCTCATTGGCAATTTGAACCAATTTTATTTTCATTTGTTCCTTTCGATGATACTCGAAAACCCACTTGAAGTAACGAATCGAGTTTCGAGACGAAAAAACTCCCCCTGGATCAATTAATTCTTTCGAAATGTTTCACCGTCTAACCAGAAAAGGGTATCAATTCGAATCTTGGGCCTAAAGATGAATTCTGTATTACGAAATACATGTTCGGATAGGTTTCAATTCCTTCCCCCATCTTGAGAAAATATTTATTCGTCATTTTATCTTCACTTCAGTTCGTTTCAAAATACTTCAATTGGTACGCGCAAGAAATAGGCCAATTCGGCAGCTTTTTGTTCAATTTCTCGTGGAGTAAATTCTCATCAGTACGAGTCAAGGGAATGGCTCCTTGGCCTCTGATTTCCATATAAAGGACACGACAGATAAAACCCTCTTTAACCTCTATTCTGATTGATTGGATATCTCTCATAAAGAAGCGAAGGAGATTGACGATTTATTCCAGGAAATCCCAGCGAAAAATACACACTATTCCTTCTTTTCTATCGAATCGGTCATAACCGCTACCTACATTCCACTAATTGTGCACCACAAATACGAGCTAATGAATAGACCCGCGATCCCGTAAAAGACATCACGATCCCTTGTGGAAAAAAAAATGATTTGCTGAGTATGGAAATACGGATATCACATTCCTACCAAGATAACTGGAATTTCCAACCACTAAGAATCCTAGTGAACCTAAAAAAATGAACAGGCCCAGCAAAATTACTCGTTTTTCGAGACCCCGTTATAAGTTCTATCCATATATGTTCTGATCGCCAATTCATACTATACTAGAATCCAGTGCATTCGATTGGAATTGAGCGAATAACCCAAATAAATTTTACTTTACCTTTCTTGATCCCGAGTAACTTTCATCAACTCGCACTTTCTGATTGAAACATTCGGAGTACTTGGTTAGTACATTGACTTCTATTTAAATAGTCACTAATCATTTTGAACCAGCTATATTCCATACATGCTTTATGCAGATATCATATTCCCATAACAGTTTTTTCAATTTGTGTGTTCGGAAAGAGCCACATATCATACCATATTACACGAGATAAATATCTTATATCATCCAGTGTTGAAATAGTTGATAGCTTCGGTCCCATTGGGTCTAGACAATCTTATTTTTTTGGACATGAAGAATAAGGAACCATTGCAATTGCCGGAAATACTAGGCCCCTAAAGGCACAAAAATAGAGGGTAAGTTGGGATCTGTCATAGAATAGGTGCCTCAATTTAATATTTCTATCTGTTTTAATATTTCTATCTATTAGAAAGATATCTTCTTATGATATATCTATTACTTATGATATATCTATTATAAGTAATATCAAGTCTCTATTATAAGTAATATCAACCATTATGATATGATAATCTTTATAAAAAATTATAATAAATATTTATTTAGTTTAAGTAATAAGTAATACAACTAAAATTCTATAGATTAGATAGAAAATGATTAGATAGAAACATTATTCTATATTCTAAAATATTCTAAAAAATTTTTATATTTATTATTATTATATTATTATATTATATTATAATTATAAATAATATAAAAATAAAGAATAATAAAATATAATAAAATATAAAATAAAAATTATCCGAAACCTCTGTCTCTTATTACAAGGAGAACTTATGTTCACCAAAGAAAACACCTGATTACGACGAATTAAATACTTGTTCGCTACAAATAAAATAACGATCTAGTGCTATACTTTACATTTTTGAACTTGGATTCAAGAAAAAAACCGTGGAGCTGAATACCTCACCCAAACACCTTTTAAAAGATTACGTGGTACTATTGGGTCGAATAAACCTTTATGGAATAAAACTGACAGACACTTTTGAACCTTCATGTATTACCTTTTTTAATGTTTGTTCCATTACTCTTTTAGCCCTCAAATGCAATGTAGGCGTAGGTTCAGCATATTGAGCTCCCCAACATACCCCAACTGGCTGTTACTCCACCAGTTGTAGGAGATGTAAGAATTGATACATAGAATAACTTTTTATCTGCTTGATAATTAGACATGAAGCAGAAGAATTTTAGCCATTTGCATCAAGCTCAACTTCTTCTTGCATGCGTGCTCCTCCAGAAGCACACACAATGAGGACAGTCGAGATCGATTAGAGCATACTCGATCAAACGAGTAATTTTCTCGCCTACTACGGATCCCATACTACCTCCATAAACTGAAAATCCATAACGCCAATTGCTACGAGGAATACCATTTATTTGACCTATGCCTGTTTGAATAGCATCATTAAACCTGTCCTTCTTTGATAAAATCGATACGATTCCTCCATAGGTGCCTCTTTTGAACGAAAATCAATGGGGTCTATAGATATCGGCTTTATCCAGAGGATCCCAAGTTCCGGGATCATCGAAATTTCAATTCTATCTGAACTACTCATTTTCCACATGATATCCACACTGTTCACAAATATTCATTTTTGACTTAAAAAATTTTTATATTTAATCCCTCAATTTTCGCATTGAACCCATAAATGTTTGTATTTTTTGATTTATATTGAAATCATTGGATCTCTTCTTCATGGAAATCTGATTCTACTTCTTCATGGAAATCTGATTCTACTTCTTCATGTAAATCTGATTCTACTTCTTCATGTAAATCTGATTCTACTTCTTCATGAAATCTGATTCTACTTCTTCATGGAAATCTGATTCTACTTCTTCATGGAAATCTGATTCTACTTCTCATGGAAACTGATTCTACTTCTTCATGGAATCTGATTCTACTTCTTCATGGAAATCTGATCTACTTCTTCATGGAAATCTGATTCTACTTCTTCATGGAAATCATTGAATTTTTTCTAGTTCTTTTACTAGACCTACCGCTCTCACTACTATTTCTATTTTCAGTACAAATGAAGTTATAAAAGTAACTGTCACTGTAATTGTTGGTACTACCCGAAATAGAACTTTATACTGACTTCAAAACGAAGATAACTATCAATGCCAACTATTAATGTGATTATTCCAACTAGATTGAGTATCCATACATGAATGATAATGTAAGTATTCTTTTTCTTATACCCCCTACTCAAATAACTAGAAAGTTTTTTTTCTAGTGTCACTCCGAAAGAACTATCATTGTCCAACCTCAAAAATCTGATTTTCATCTCAAAATATCCAGAGTAACTGTCACCATTACTATCCCTAACTAAAAAGTGTCATCAGAGATCAAACTCCAAATATCCTTGATTTCAAATAAAGAATCAACTTATTGAAACTCTAATTACACTATGATCCAACTAGGAATCTTTTTCTCGTATCGTTTAGAATAGGTTGTCACTCTACTGGTATGTCAATACCATCAAGACTATCCATTGCTTTACTTAGCCCACACCTATGTTCTAACTTCTCGTTAGACAACATCGACGGAACCACCATTTTCCCATAGAGCTTTCTACTCCCCTATTTGATAAGATCAATACATTCGTGTATAATCATTTCTTTCACTACTTACCGTTCCTTCATACGTACTCGTTATTAATTAACAATCCTACTGATTGGATTTAGATTCGTATGCTTAATTCTGTAAGAAATCAAATAGTGAAAGTAAAATGATTCTCTTTTGTGGGAAGCCGAGGTATCACTTCATATATTTGAGAGAATCTTATTTCCTCAATTTTACAATAGAAAAAACAGCGTTTCTTCCATGTGATGGACAAATTCTCATCGAAATAGAGATAGTTTGTTATTTCCTATAATAAAAATAAGAATTTGTTTTCGTATAATCAATAATTAAGTTTCTATTTTAACTGGAACGAAAAGAATAATAGGATTGTAAAGCGCTTGCCTTGGCTGATCTCTGGCCGAAACTATAGATGAAAAAGTCCACCAATTCGCCAAGGATCCATAATTAATCCAATCCTATGGATCCAACACAAACATAAGTATTGAGTTGTTAGTCTTCCGATCTTATCTTGTATATATAGTAAGATCTGTACATCTGTACTATAAACTATATATGCAAATACATAGTATAGAATGCTCTTCTTTTTTTTTTATTCGGCATCGGCCCATCTTTTTTTTAGGAAAGATTGGGCCGACTTTAATTGCAATCAATTAGGAGACACAGGATTACTGAATGATGCACACTTACTTTTTCTCTTTATCTAGCTATCTACTGGTTCGAATTCGAATTTGATCTCTTTCCATACTTCACAACCAGCGGCTAGTTCAGGGCTCCATTTGCTAGCTTCACTGATAATTCCTTACCTTCACGACAAGATCACGTCCCCTCATTACGAGCTTGTACACACGCCTCTAAAGCACCCTATTTAGCTACTGCACCAGGTGCCTTTCCCCAAGGGTGTCCTAAAGTTCCTCCGCCAAACTGTAGTACGGAATCATCCCCAAAGATTTCGGTCAAGCAGGCAATGCCACACATGAATACCCCCTGAAGCCACGGGCAGAACACCTGGCATAGAGGACCCCTCTTGATTGAGAAAATCCGCGACTTCGGTCTTTTTCGATATAATCATCACGTAATAAATCAACGAAACCGAAATTTCTCTCCCGTTCTCCCTCCATTTTACCTCACTGTACCGGCGTGATAGATCTCCACCGACATACGTATGCTTTAGCAGTACACGGAAATGCATACCATGTTTTGCTGTCTCATCAGAACTGTCATGCATTGCGCGATGGATGTGAAGAAGTAGGCGTTTGTCACGGCAAATGCGCCCACTAGTATTTGCATGGAATCCACCATTAAGTCAGTCATGCATGACGATAGGAACTCCTCATTCGCGGGAACATCTGGCCCTTTTCATCATTTCTTCACATGTACCCGCAGTAGCATTCAAGTAAGTCCCTTTGATTTCACCTTTTCGCTGCGCTTTAAAAATTGCTTCGGCGAAAATAAGAAACGATCTCTCCAACGATACATGGCTGTGAGTTCCCCGTTTTCATCATCTTTGGTAAAATCAAGTCCACCACGTATACTTCATAACCGCTCTAACCGTTTTTTGCAGATAATCCCCATTTTGGTTTAATAGTACATCCCAATAGGGGACGACCATACTTGTTCACCTTTCTCTTCTCAACCTGAATGCCGTGGGCTGGCTTGAAGTTTGGATAAGAAGTGGGAATTCGCAGATCCTCCAGACGTAGAGCCTCGTAAGGCTTTGAAACCAAATACTTACCACAATGGACAGTAAACCTTTGTAACAGAACCTTCTTCAAAACGGTCTAAAGTAGTAGCTCATAAGCAATTATTGAATTTCCTCCCCAACAACGGCCTCGATGTGTAGCTCGCCCCTTTGTAACGATCAAGACGGTAATTCCATCCGTCCACACAGTTTTTCCCATGTCCAGTAAAGATTTCGGCAGCTACCGCAGCCCCTGCTTCTTCGGGCCGGAACTTCAGTTGAGGGGTTACTCGATGCTGCCAAGATATCATATCTTGGACTTCGATCCAGGAGCTATAATCCATTTGTAATCTTTTAACACCACGTTAAATCCCACACTTGCTTTCGTCTCTGTTTGTGGTGACATAAGTCCCTCCCTACAACTCATGATTAAGAAATTCCACAACGACAAGGTCTACTCGCTAAAGATTATCGTGAATGAAACCTTTGACAAAAATTTTTCAAAAACAAAGAGAAAAATATTAAACTAATATTATCAACTAATTCCAATTTTTTTAGAATGAAATGGTTTCATTATTAGCAATGTATTTGATTCATCAAATACATCATTATTGTTCTCGTTGATATATATGGCGCAACCCAAAACCCAATGTTTGTTTTGCAAGTTTTACAATAAAATCAAATGGATCTCCTTCTTATTTTGAATCTAAATAACTAAGACAAAATTCACTCTTGACCATTATATATGTTGTATATGTAAATCCTAGACTGTGAAAATAGGCCATAATTCCTCCTAAAGGGTATAAAGAATAGATAGGCGGAAATCCAATATTTTTTTTGGTTTTTCTATTCAAAAAAAAGAACAATGGCCCATTAGATCGAAATCATGAATCATAAATGGAGTTCGGGTTCGAATTCTTAGAATAATAGAATTAATACGTAATGGTTTTTTCTATAATATAAAGGGAAGAAAAAAAAAAAAAAAAAATTTTTGGAAAAGAGCTTACTCGTGCTTTCATGTACTAAGATTCTTTTGACAAAAGAAGGATGGGCTGACTTGAAATTTTACTCATTTGCATGTAGTAAACGTTGAATCGTAATTCGTTGGGTGTACCAACTAATCAGTGCTACTCCTTTATTTCTTATTGAATTAACCGATCAACTTGCTATGGACATTTATTTTTCGACGTGGCATGCACTATCCAAAAACTTCGACTACGTTACTTTAATTATAATTATTAGAATCAATCCTACCCCTTCGTAGTCCCTGCGTTTCCACACTTGAAGAACCAACTAGGGCGTATCGCTCAATGTTGGCCCATCTGGATGTTGTTTTTCTCCGCAAGATCCTAAATTTATACGCTTTGACGGGGTATGTAAGGTCCGAGATACTATCGGTGCAAATTAATGTTCCCTTGTGGGTTACAACAATTATAGGACATATCGATTTGAGCGTAGCTATGAGTGCGTACAGATGGACTGATGAGAGGAATGGAAGTGATTGACACGGGAGCTCCTCTAAGCGTTCCAGTCGGTGGAGCTACCCTCGGACGAATTTTTCAACGTTCTTGGGGAGCCTGTTGATAATTTAGGTCTGTAGATACTAGCACAACATCTCCCTTCATAGACCTGCACCTGCCGTTATACATTTAGAGAGCGAAATTATCCACTCTTTGAAACAGGAATTCAAAGTAGTGGATCTTTTAGCTCCTTCGCCGTGGAGGAAAAATCGGACTATTTGGAGACTTGGAGTAGGTAAAACGTCCTCATCATGAAATTGATCAACAACATTGCCAAGCCATGGAGGCGTATCTGTATTTGGCGGAGTAAGGCGAACGTACTCGTTGAAGGATGATCGTAATGGAAATGAACCGAATCCGGAGTATTAATGACAATATTGCAGAATCAAAAGTAGCTCTAGTCTAGGCAAATGAATGAACCGCCGGGAGCTCGTTGGAGTTGGTTGACTGCTAACTATGGCGGAATATTTCCGGGATGGTTAAATGACAAGACTACTATCTATCACGACCAATCTTTCGTGTTCGTCCAAGCAGCGCCGAAGTTCCGCCTTATTTGGAGAATGCTTCTGCAGTGGGTTATCACCTACCCTTATAACAAATGGTTCTTTGGCAAGAAAGATTAGTTCTACCAAAGAGGGAATCTAGAACTTCGATCCAAGCCGTTTATGTACCGCGGACGATTTGAGACCCTGCTCCTCAACGCATTTGCACATTTAGATGCTACTACCGTATTATCAAGAGGATTAGCTGCCCAAGGTATTTATCCATCAGTGGATCCTTTAGATTCAACGTCCTAATGTTACAACCTCGGATCGTTGGCGAGAACATTATAAACTGCGCAAGAGTTAACAAACTTCACAAGTTACAAAGGAACTTCAGGACTTAGAGCTATTCCTTGGGTGGACGATTATCCAGAAGATCGTTAACTGTAGCAAGAGCACGAAAAATCGAGCGTTTCTTATCACAACCCTTCTTCGTGGCAAAGTATTACTGGTTCTCCATCAAATATGTTGGTCTTGCAGCAAACAATAGTGGGTTTCACGATCCTTTCCGGAGAGTTAGACAGTCTTCCCGAGCAGGCCTTTTTATTAGTAGGTAACTCGAGAAGCTACCGCGAAAGCTATGAACTTATGAAGAGGAAGCAAATTGAAGGAATGACCTTAAATCTTCGTGTACTGGACTCCTATCGAATTATTTGGGACTCAGAAGTGGAAAGAAATAGTTTATCTACTAATCGTGGCCAAATTTTGAGTATTACCACACCCGCCCCTATTGCCACGGCTGTAGATTAGGTATTTTGAGAATACGCCTCAACAACGACCAATGGTGACGGTGCTACTGATGGGTGGTTTTCGCTAGAATAGTACTAATGAGATCACCATTTTAGGAAATGATGCTGAACTAGTACTGACATTGATCCGCAAGAAGCTCAACAAGCTCTTGAAATAGCGAAGCTACTTGCGTAGAGCTGAGGGTAAGAGACCAACCAATTGAAGCGAATCTACTTCAGACGAAGCTATGACACTATTAGCGGCTGTCAATGTTTATTTCCTACTACAGTCAATACATCCAAAATAATAAAGAGAAGTTTTTAACAGTTCTTTATTAGACACCAACCTGTATGATTCTCCAATTGACCACACTCAAGTCTACTCTGATAAAACACAAAGAAGATGGGGTAGAAAACTTATTAAGATTTTAATCCATTTCATCGACTCGTATCTAATAAGTTCTCTACCTAATATTGATTTGAACCAATGACTCCGCCGTATGAACATACTCTAACCACTGAGTTTAAGTAGGTCATTTATCACCACAAAAATAACCCATCACTTCGGGATTATAGGTGGAAAGTATTCTAAGCAATACTAAATCTGTTCTGTTAAGCGTAAATAAATAAATAATCAGAGCGCTATGATGTGGATTATGGCATATTCCCATCTTGACAAGAATTTCTATATGTTATTCTATGACAAGGGCCTATGCTCAGTTGGTAGAGCACCTCGTTTACACGCGCGCCAATGCTTTTCAAAGGAGCCTCTATGCAACGAACATAATTGATCGTATTGAGAAATCAATGTCTTACTCCATAGGGTCGAGGGAACAAGAGAACAATATCCTGCCAAATATTTGGTTCGGTCCCGATTCAGGCGCGAATTCAGTGCCAAATCAATAGAACCCGCCATTGATTTGATAGTTGATAAGGTAAATACCAAGCCTTCAATGCTATCTAATGGTATAAGGTCCTCAAAATAACTCTTGTTCGTCCTATGGAACTTTAAGGTGTATGAGTCCATAGTCGACTGTTGCAGCGGAGCGATAGAGCTTCCATTTACTTCGGTTGTTAGGCCGAGGCAGACCTAAGTCAAGTAACCCTTCGTTGAAACACTTTGGTTTGCTCTAGATCAGAATACAATAATAAATCAGAGCACATGGAACCATCTCATTATCTTCCTCTAAAGAAAAAATATGGTGGACTAACTGATCTTACACCATTTGAGCAAGAGCCCAATGCAACAAAATGCATGTTGGTCTTGAAACAGTTCGAAGCTTTCGAAATAATAATCATTTTGATACTTGTTTACCGAGAAGTTCTACGGTTCGAGTCCGTATATCCCTAATCCAAATAATATTTATTTTAGTTTTAGTAATAGTTTTCATTTCTATGGGACCAACAAGTCCAATCCTAATCACATGGGTCTAGGACCTATTCCTTTCTGGTCTTTGGGTCTTGTCTGTACTTTGGAGCATCCCCCTAACTAATCACTAATCGTTTTTTTGGCAGAACAAGCGCAACCTATTGATTGATTCCGGATAGGGAGAGATAACGCATTGGGCCTAAATCTAAATATATAACGTTTCGTCTTCATATTCTATGAGTTTGAGTGTTTGGGTTTGATTTGGTCCCGTCTAATCATTCGATAATGGTGATCTTTCTATTTGAAACATGTTTTATGTAAATCATTTTATGATTCCGTCGATATATACTACTCCACTCTTGCTATGTTTCAATTGTCTATATAGGTTTGCGTAAAACCTTTTCTTGTAAGCGACATCTAACCCATTGCTCTGGTCTTACATTATATTATTAAGTTAGTAAAACACAAAGTTATTGCCGGTAAACAAAACAACAAGTATTGGTTTCCATTCCCATGCGTAATCCTTTGTTTCGTACTAGAGATGGGTCCGAAATATAATGAATCTTCATTCGAACTCTAATGACATACCGTGCTTCCTTATTTATTGCTGAGGAGGTGGGATAGTACAGTTCCAAGTTTCCATTTTTTGTATAGAAAGATATCAGTTGTTATATGCACCTCTCAATTCAACGATTGGAATCAATTAAGAAAATAGAAATGAATCTAGACAAAAAAGATAAAAATCTTCGATGCATTCGATTATGTATTATATTCGTATCAATCATAAGCAATGATCCTATACCAGATTTTAATGCAAAGGAATACTTCGAATAATAGAATTGCTAGAAATCCTAGACATTTTAACCCCATATACTATTGAAAATTTAAGTTTAAAAATGGAAATTGCAATTTTATTATCTCTTATGTTGATTATATATAATCACAAGTATCTAATGAATTAGTATTGCATAGTATTTATTATAGGATATTTACTTACTATATATAGGTATTGGATGGTATTGATATTTATAGGCCATAGAAATAGTTTAGGCATAGGAATTTTTAGTATTTATTACCTTTTTATAGAGGATAAGAACCCAAGACAAAGTTAGAGAGTTTTGTTTTGTGTAAGAGCATCCTACTGTCTACACCATATCTAAATAGAATCGAATCACAAGTAGTGGGATCCTTAGATTATTCCTTTACACACACATGCCCCACAGCAAACAAACTCTAAACTATGCAGTTTGATTTGATCAAAATCAATTCTTTGTTTCGCCTAAGATAAAAGTTCTGGATGAATTGACAATTCCGTTCATCGAATCATTCAGCATATTCCCACAAATTAATAGGAGGTACATTTATGTTTTCGCTTCACGAATATGATATTTTCTTGGCATTTCTAATAATATCACGTTCTTCCTAGCTTGGGCATTTGTAATTTCGGATTTATGCCCCGGTTAGTGAAGGACCGAGAAGCTCTCTAGTTATGAATCGGGTCGAGAAACCCAGTGGGGATGCTTGGTTACCATTTCGAATCCGCTATTACATGTTGCTTCTAGTTTTTGTTTGTTTTTGATGTTGAAACGTGTCTTTCTTTATCCATGGGCAATGAGTTTGTCGATGTATTGGGTGTATCTGTATTATCGAAGCTTTAATTTTTGTGCTATCCAATTGTTTGGTTCGTTTATCATGGCGAAAAGGAGCATTATGGTCTTAACGAATCTTCATACAATCAAATAAAATGAGTCAAGATTTACATGATAAGTTCTGAATTTGATTGAGTTTTCCCTTAGTGACAACCATTACCATTCAGTTATTTCACTACATTGAATGATCTTTCGAATTGGTCAAGACTTGCCATTTTATGGCCGCTTCTATACGGTACCACGTTGTTGTTTTCATTGATTTGCTTCTTAATAGGCTCGCGATTCGACTTTGATCGTTATGGATTGGACCAAGAATCGGTCCGAGACAACGCCGAATTTTAACAGCGGCAACCGTACAATGAAAATGGCTCCTTCCTTTAGTAGATTATATGAGCAATGCCTTACCAAAATATGTCATTGCTTTGGAGCTTGTACTATTACAGGAGGATTTCCGTACTGATTCTTATGTACTGTTCGTGGAGTCGATAAGCTAATTCCTGTCGATGTCTATTTGCCGGCTGCCAGCCCCCCCCAAAAAAAAAAAAAAAAAAAACCCCTAAACCAGAGTCGGGTATAGATGCATGGTGAGATTTGTTATGACTGTGAACCCATATTGGCTATTTACACAGAGGGATGGAAAAAATAGCGGAAAACCGAACAATTATACAATATCTGCCTTATGTAACACGTTGGATTATTTAGCTACTATGTTCACAGAGGCAATAACGGTAAATGCACCAGAACAACTGAAATGTTCAGTCCAAAAGGGCTAGCTAGATCAGAGTAATTATGCGGCGCTGAGCGTATAGCTTCTCATTTTTATGGCTTGGGCCTTTTATGGCGGATATCGGCGCGCAGACTCCCTTTTTCTATATTTTCAGAGAGAGAGATTGATATATGATTTATTCGAAGCCGCCACAGGTATGCGAAGATGCATAATTATTTCCGCATCGTAGGAGTATCCTGCCGATCTACCTTATGCTGATATATAAATGTTTGGATTTTTGCGATTATTTTTTAACAGTAATTGTTGAATATCAAAAACTCATTACTCGAAATCCCATTTTTTGGAGCGAGTCGAAGGAGTGGGCATTATTGGTGTAGAGGAAGCAATCCATTTGGGTTTATCAGGACCGATGTTACGAGCTTCTGGAACACAATGGGATCTTCGTAAAATTGATGAATTATGAGTGTTTACATGCCATTCGATTGGGAAGTCCAATGGCAAAAAGAAGGAGATTCGTAGCTCGTTATTTAGTACGAATCGGTGAAATGAGGGAATCTATAAAAATCATTCAACATGCTCTAGAATTATTCGCTGGAGGACCCTGAATGATAATTAGAAGTCCGACGCTTTGATAGAGCAAAAAATTCCGAATGGAATGATTTGAATATAGATTTTATTAGTAAAAAACCTTCACCAATTTTGAATT
>PYDT01000791.1:0-7500 GCA_004837865.1 Musa balbisiana
ATTACTCTTCTCACCATCCCCTAAGTGTATTAGACAAATGTATGCATTTGTCGATGAGGGTCGTATTCTATGGTTACGAGTCCTACCAGATATTTCTTTTTTTCATTCCGTCGAAAATCGATTTTACGGTCATACGCTTATGACCCCCCATCTATGCGTGCGGTAATGATTCCTCTGGCATTACTACTTTCTACAACATGCTAGTCCCCATAGATCCAAATTTAGTTCGTTGATTGGATTTCACTTTGACTGGTTTTCGGCCCATTGCGTGTGCTCGGGCGGTAGAAGTTGTGTATAAATGACGCCGTGTTATTAAGTATTTTCCTTTAATTTCTTTTCTCATAAGAGTTTGGAATGAATAACCCGTTTGAAGCGTATGATCAATACGTCTGTAATGCATTGTTATGGCCCATAATAGGTCCCATTCTTCTACCCTTTCCCGGGAGGTCGATGACTATTCATGCGCTATTACCTTGCACCAAAGAAGAGTTCGACCCAATGCGTTTTTCTGTCCTAGTTGATCCTGATGACATTTAGAAGTATATTGGATGTTCCCAATAACCGATACTTTTCCTGTAAATACTCATATTTATTCCATCCATAAATCCATTTTCTTCCCTATGAGTTCCCGTAGTCGATAAAGAATTCTAGTTCTACTGTTCATGTATGTTATGGTATGATATAACATACCAATTCTTATTTTTGGATGATGAGATTCCATTGATAACAGGAGCCCATCCACTATACTTATTAACGTTCCCATTGGTGTGCATCCAGCAGTAATTGGAAGCTACAATTGCCATATGAGTGGGCGCTTTAACCATTCAGCCATGGATGCTAAAGAGATCAATCGTATAATCGTAAATAATATCGTAAATAAGTATATCGTATAAACTAAGTATATCGTAAATAAGTATATCGTAAAATAATTATATCGTAAATAATATTCGTAGAAATAATAATCGTAAATAAGTAGATCGGATACATAAAGTATATCGTATAAATAAGTAATCGTAATGTATAAATATATATCTTAAATCAGTCTATCGTAAATCAGTATCTCGTTAAATAATTATAATCGTAATAGTATATCGCATAAATAGTATATCGTATACATAGATATCGTAAATGTATAAATAAGTATATCGATAAATAATATACGTAAATAAGTATTCTGTATAAATAAGTATATCGTAAATGTATAAATAACCACATTCACTGGACTAAATCTTTAGTTGAAATAAAATCTTTAGGAGGGATTTATGGGACCGACATCAATTCCAATTGCTGGAGCGTCTAATTGGAGAGAGATATTGAGAGAGATCAAGATTCTCACGATTTCTTAGATTCGTGATCAAATACTTTTTTTCCTCAAGAACGCTGTATGGAAACTTTTTCGTGAAACCCCCGAATGTTGGATTACCCTACGTTCACGTGATTGCGCAGGGTTCAACCAGCAATCGATATTTTTCTGATCAAAGGGGTTCAACAGGTGTAGTACTGCCTTTAGTAGCGGTCCTTCTATCTCGTATTAACAATCGAAAGATGGTCGAAAAAGAACAAAATCCTCTATGTGATGGAGCTTCTTCCTATACCTATGCATTCCATTGGACCCAGAAATAGACATTGGAAGAATCTTTTCGGTCTTCCATAGCAATCGGGTGATTGTTTTTTCGTTCTATCTTTCCAAAAGAAAAAGATTTCGAGAGTTGTTTCATGATCCGCAAGGAGTACTTGGGTTCTCCCAATAATAAAAGTGTATCGATGCCTGAATCAACCCGGAGTTCGCGGGGTGGAGGAACCGGATCGGAAAAAAGAGGGATTCTATGTAAGATTATCTAATGAACCGTAGTCTGGAATTTAAAGATCTCATTCAAAGAGAAAGAAGCGAATATCTTGAGTTTCTTTTTTTTTATCCTATACGGATGATCCGATCCTGCAAGGACAGATTGGGATTGTTGATCGTCTTCCTCCTAGGAAGAACGAACATATCACTTGAATTTTGGACAGCTATTCGAATCTTAGGGAAAGACTTGATTTTTATCTCATGTCTGCTTTTTCGTGAAAAGACCAATAATGGGAGTGGTTTCTTCAAAAACAACAAGGAGCTGAGCCTTATTCAATCAAATGAGATTGAGCATGTTTTTCCCATCTCCTTCTCGAAAACCATTTGGGGTCTTTCTTTGCAAAATTGTGTTAGAATTCATAGTTGGCATTTTTTTTTTCCCCGCCAAGAGCGCTTCGTTGTTGGGCAGAATCAGCACGAATCGGATTTTTTGAGGAACGTATCGAGAGAGAATTGATTTGGTTAGACAATGTGTGGTTGGTAAACAAGGATCGGTTTTTAGCAAGGTACGGAATGTATTGTCAAATATTCAATAGATTCCACAAGATCTATTTTCGTTCAAGTAAGGGATTCTAGCAAATGAAAGGATCTTCTGATCAATCCATAGATCATTTCGATTCCATTAGAAATGTAGGATTCAGAATATCCCACATTGATCGATCAAACCGACATTCAGCAACTAAAGAAGATCGATTCTTTGGGATCCTTCCTTTTCTTCAAACGGAACGAACAGAGATAGAATCAGATCGATTCCGAAATGCCTTTTTGGATCTTCCTCATGTCCCGGCTATTCACGGAACGTGAGAAGCAGATGAATAATCATCTGCTTCCGGAGAAATCGAAGCATTTCTTGGGAATCCTACAAGATCAATTCGTTCTCTTTTTTCTCTCGACAGCATGGTCAGAACTTCATCGGGTTCGAATCCTATTGAGAGGTCCCACTAGAGATCAGAAATTTTTGAAGAAAAAACAAGATGTTTCTTTTTGTCCCTTCCAGGCGATTGGAAAATAAAGAAATGGTGATATATTCAAGATAATTATGTATTTACAAAATACCGTCTCAATTCATCCTATTTCATCAGATCCGGGATGTGATATGGTTCCGAAGGATGAACCGGATATGGACAGTTCCAATAAGATTTCATTCTTGAACAAAAATCCATTTTTTTGATTTATTTCATCTATTCCATGACCGGAACAAAAGGGGATACACGTTACACCACGATTTTGAATCAGAAGAGAGATTTCAAGAAATGGCAGATCTATTCACTCTATCAATAACCGAGCCGGATCTGGTGTATCATAGGGGATTTGCCTTTTCTATTGATTCCTACGGGTTGGATCAAAAAAAATTCTTGAATGAGGTATTCAACTCCAGAGATGAATCGAAAAGAAATCTTTATTGGTTCTACCTCCTCTTTTTTATGAAGAGAATGAATCTTTTTATCGAAGGATCAGAAAAAAATCGGTCCGGATCTACTGCGGGAATGATTCGGAAGATCCAAAACTAAAAACAGCGGTATTTGCTAGCAACAACATAATGGAGGCAGTCAATCAATATAGATTGATCCGAAATCTGATTCAAATCCAATATAGCACCTATGGGTACATAAGAAATGTATCTAATCGATTCTTTTTAATGAATAGATCCGATCGCAACTTCGAATATGGAATTCAAAGGGATCAAATAGGAAATGATACTCTGAATCATATAACTATAATGAAATATACGATCAACCAACATTTATCGAATTTGAAAAAGAGTCAGAAGAAATGGTTTGATCCTCTTTTTTCTCGAACCGAGAGATCCATGAATCGGGATCCTGATGTATATAGATACAAATGGTCCAATGAGAGCAAGAATTTCCAGGAACATTTGGAACATTTCGTTTCTGAACAGAAGAACCGTTTTCAAGTAGTGTTCGATCGGTTACGTATTAATCAATATTCGATTGATTGGTCCGAGGCTATCGACAAACAAAATTTGTCTAAGTCACTTCGTTTCTTTTTGTCCAAGTCACTTCGTTTCTTTTTGTCCAAGTCACTTCCCTTTTTGTCCAAGTCACTTCCCTTTTTGTCCAAGTCACTTCCCCTTTTCTTTGTGAGTATCGGGAATATCCCCATTCATAGGTCCGAGATCCACATCCGTGAATTGAAAGGTCCGAATGATCAACTCCGCAATCAGTTGTTAGAATCAATAGGTGTTCAAATCGTTCATTTGAATAAATTGAAACCCTTCTTATTGGATGATCATGATACTTCCCAAAGACCGGAATTCTTTATCAATGGAGGAACAACATTACCATTTTTGTTCAAAAAGATACCAGAGTGGATGATTGACTCATTCTATACTAGAAATAATCGCAGGAAATCCTTTGATAACACGGATTCCTATTTCTCAATGATATTCCATGATCGAGACAATTGGCTGAATCCCGTGAAACCATTTCATAGAAGTTCATTGATATCTTCTTTTTATAAAGCAAATCGACTTCGATTCTTGAATGATCCAAATCACTTCTGGTTCTATTGTAACAAAAGATTCCCTTTTTATGTGGAAAAGACCCGTATCAATAATTATGATCTTACATATGGACAATTCCTCACTACCTTGTTCATTCGCAACAAAATATTTTCTTCGTGCGTCGGTAAAAAAAACATATTTTTTTGGAGAGAGAGACTATTTCACCAATCGAGTCACAGGTATCTAACATATTCATACCTAAAGATTTTCCACAAAGTGGTGACAAAACGTATAACTTGTACAAATCTTTCCGTTTTCCAATTCGATCCGAGCCATTCGTTCGTAGAGCTATTTACTCGATCGCAGACATTTCTGCAACACCTCTAACAGAGAAACAAAGAGTCAATTTTGGAAGAACTTATTGTCAGCCTCTTTCAGATATGAATCTATCTGATTCAGAAGGGAAGAACTTGCATCGGTATCTCAGTTTCAATTCAAACATGGGTTTGATTCACACTCCATGTTCTGAGAAATATTTACCATCCGGAAAGAGGAAAAAAAAACGGAGTCTTTCTCTAAAGAAATGCGTTGAGAAACGGCAGATGTATAGAACCTTTCAACGAGATAGTGCTTTTTCAAATCTCTCAAAATGGAATCTGTTCCAAACAAAATGGAATCCGTTCCAAACATATATGCCATGGTTCCTTACTTCGACAGAGTGCAAATATCTAAATTTCACCCTTTTAGATACTTTTTCAGACCCATTGTCGATACTAAGTAGCAGTCACAAATTTGTATCCATTTTAAAATTTGTATCCATTTTTCATGATATTATGCATGGATCAGATATATCATGGCCAATTCCTCAGAAGATTCTTCCACAATGGACTCTGATAAGTGAGATTTCGAGGGAGTGTTTACAGAATCTTCTTCTGTCCGAAGAAATGATTCATCGAAATAATGAGTCACCCGTTCCATTGATATGGACACATCTGAGATCAACAAATGCTCGGGAGTTGGAGTTCCTCTATTCAATCTTTTTCCTTCTTCTTGTTGCTGGATATCTCGTTCGTATACATCTTCTCTTTGTTTCCCAAGCCTCTAGTGAGTTACAGACAGAGTTAGAAAAGATCAAATCTTTGATGATTCCATCATACATGATTGAGTTGCGAAAACTTTTGGATGGGTATCCTACATCTGAACTGAATTCTTTCTGGTTAAAGAATCTCTTTCTAGTTGTTCTGAAACAATTAGGAGATTCTCTGGAAGAAATACGGGGTTTTGCTTTTGCTTTTGGTGGCAACATGCTATTGGTCGCTTGTGGGGTCAAATCAATACGTTCTAGGAAGAAATATTTGAATATCAATCTCATCGATCTCATAAGTATCATATCAAATCCCATCAATCTCATAAGTATCATACCAAATCCCATCAATCGAATCACTTTTTCGAGAAATACGAGACATCTAAGTCGTACAAGTAAAGAGATCTATTCATTGATAAGAAAAAGAAAAAAGGTGAACGGTGATTGGATTGATGAGAAAATAGAATCCTGGGTCGCGAACAGTGATTCGATTGATGATGAAGAAAGAGAATTCTTGGTTCAGTTCTCCACCTTAACGACAGAAAAAAGGATTGATCAAATTCTATTGAGTCTGACTCATAGTGATCATTTATCAAAGAATGACTCTGGTTATCAAATGATTGAACAACCGGGATCAATTTACTTACGATACTTAGTTGACAAGTATATAATGAATTATGAGTTCAATGGATCCTGTTTAGCAGAAAGACGGATATTCCTTGCTCATTATCAGACAATTACTTATTCACAAACCTCGTGTGGGGCTAATAGTTTTCATTTCCCATCTCATGGAAAACCCTTTTCGCTCCGCTTAGCCCTATCCCCTTCTAGGAGTATTTTAGTGATAGGTTCTATAGGAACTGGACGATCCTATTTGGTCAAATACCTAGCGACAAACCCCTATGTTCCTTTCATTACGGTATTTCCGAACAAGTTCCCGGATGACAAGCCTAAAGATTATTTTATTGATGATATCGATTTTGATGATAGTGATAGTGACGATATCGATATTGATGATAGTGACGATATCGATATTGATGATAGTGACGATATTGATGATGACCTTGATACGGAGCTGCTAACTATGTATATGACGCCGAAAATAGACCGATTTGATATCACCTTTCAATTCGAATTAGCAAAAGCAATGTCTCCTTGCATAATATGGATTCCAAACATTCATGATCTGTATATGAATGAGTCGAATTACTTATCCCTCGGTCTATTAGAGAACTATCTCTCCAGAGATTGTGAAAGATGTTCCACTAGAAATATTCTTGTTATTGCTTCGACTCATATTCCCCAAAAAGTGGATCCCGCTCTAATAGCTCCGAATAAATTAAATACATGCATTAAGATACGAAGGCTTCTTATTCCGCAACAACGAAAGCACTTTTTCATTCTTTCATATACTAGGGGATTTCACTTGGAAAAGAAAATGTTCCATACTAACGGATTGGGGTCCATAACCATGGGTTCCAATGTACGAGATCTTGTAGCACTTATCAATGAGGCCCTATCAATTAGTATTACACAGAAGAAATCAATTATAGAAACTAATACAATTAGATTAGCTCTTCATAGACAAACTTGGGATTTGCGATCCCAGGTAAGATCGGTTCAGGATCATGGGATCCTTTTCTATCAGATAGGAAGGGCTGTTGCACAAAATGTACTTCTAAGTAATTGCCCCATAGATCCTATATCTATCTATATGAAGAAGAGATCAGAAGGGGATTCTTATTTGTACAAATGGTACTTCGAACTTGGAACGAGCATGAAGAAATTAACGATACTTCTTTATCTTTTGAGTTGTTCTGCCGGATCGGTCGCTCAAGATCTTTGGTCTTCACCCGGACCTGATGAAAAAAATCGGATCACTTCTTATAGATTCGTTGAGAATGATTCTGATCTAGTTCATGGCCTATTAGAAGTAGAAGGCGCTCTGGTGGGACCCTCACGGACAGAAAAAGATTGCAGTCAGTTTGATAATAATCGAGTGACATTACTTCTTCGGTCCGAACAGTTAGATATGATGCAAAACAGATCTTGTTCTATCGTTGATCAGAGATTTCTATATGAAAAATACGAATCGGAGTTTGAAGA
>PYDT01001380.1:0-32500 GCA_004837865.1 Musa balbisiana
GATTCTTCAGTACCCTAACCCTATGTCAAATCCAAAAAAAGGCGAAAGATCCCAGAGCAATGTTGTCATAAGACTACGTCTCTTTTCGTAGTTGGATCTCCAAGTTTTGGAATGCTCCAAATTCACTTGACGCAGCCAAATCTGGATCAATGCCAAGCCAAAACATCTATGAACAAGGTTCTAGCGCCCATCAAATGTGTCGAAAAGAAGAGCAAAGCAACGTAGCATGGCCAACAGGAACCAAACCCTTGGACTGCTGCGAAAAAAAAACGCCATCAGATTTCAAGTAGCCGATCTAATTCAAAAATTCCCTAATTGGGCACGTCTAGCATATTTTTTTACAGTCACAGGATCCAAGATAACGACTCCATGAGTTCGCCACCATAGAACTCACAGTTACACCTACTTGTTCAACACTATACTTTGAGTCTGCCCTTCTAAAAGGAACATCGGCTCTAACAATTCCGTCTCCATCTACCAAAACTACCGGAAATGTTTCAAAAAAGGTAGGCATACGACGTACAAAAAGCTCGCGCCCTTCTTTATCTCTAAAGACGGGGTGTCCTAACCACCCAACAGCTATTCCATCCCCGTTGTCCATTGACCCTGCTCTGAATAAATCCCCCTTTTGCTGGATTATTACCAATGTAATCATAAAAAGCTAATTTTTCGGGAATTTTAGACCAGCTTCCGATAAACTCAGATTTTGGGCTAGTCCGGCGCTAACTCTTCGATATATTTCTTGCTGAAAGTATCCCTGATCCCACTGATAACGAGTGGGACCAAATAATTCGATTGGGGTAGTTGCTGAACCATACCACATAGTTCCAGCAACAACGAAAGCTGCAAAAAAAACAGCAGCGATACTACTGAAAGTACAGTTTCAATATTGCCCATACGTAATCCTTTGTATAGACGTTGAGGCGGACGGACACTAAGATGGAATAAGCCTGCTAATATGCCCAATGTACCCGCTGCAATATGATGAGAGGCTATTCCTCCGGGAACAAAAGGATCAAAGCCTTCCGCGCCCCACGCTGGACTTACAGGTTGTACTTTTCCAGTTAGTCCATAAGGATCGGACACCCATATTCCAGGACCATACAAACCTGTTACATGAAATGCGCCAAAGCCAAAGCAAGCCAACCCTGAGAGAAATAAATGAATTCCAAAGATCTTAGGCAAATCCAAAGATGGTTTGCCCGTACGTTCATCACAGAATATTTCTAGGTCCCAATACACCCAATGCCAGATAGCTGCCAAGAAGCACAAGCCAGAAAACACAATATGTGCCCCTGCCACACCTTCATAACTCCAAATACCGGGATTCGTTACAGTTCCTCCTGAAATACTCCAACCACCCCACGAATTGGTTATTCCTAAACGAGTCATGAAGGGTATAACGAACATACCTTGTCTCCACATTGGATCAAGAGCGGGGTCAGAGGGATCAAAAACCGCTAATTCGTATAAAGCCATCGAACCGGCCCAACCAGCAACTAGGGCTGTATGCATTATATGGACAGAAAGCAATCGACCGGGATCATTCAATACGACAGTATGAACACGATACCAAGGCAAACCCATGGAAATACCCCTTTATCAAAGAAAAATAGACACTATGTCACTTTATTTTATCGCATTGGAAAAGACTATACTATGTATCTAACCTTTTCAGTAGATTCCGTATGAGAAAGGGTTAATTTTTTATTCCGTTCCATTGAAAATAATGGAACAATTCTGTTCGTAAGAACAAAGAGAAGCAGATCTATTCTATACCCGATAAGTACCAATACGCAATGGGAGGATTAGTTCTACTTTAGGGAAACGAATGCGTAGATACTTGTTTATTACTCCAACGATTGATCCGTTAGTTAAAATTTTTCTTTATTCATTCTGTCTTACTCTATAAAATAACCTTCCAATTTATGTATAAAAATCTATGTATAAAATACAATAAACAGAAAAAGGGATGAAGACGATAAAGCCATTGTTATGTTTCCACATTAAAGTGAAGTATAGTACTCAATTTTTTCTTTAATTTAATGCCCGTTGGTGTTCCAAAAGTACCTTTTCGGAGTCCTGGAGAGGAAGATGCAGTTTGGGTTGACTTATAGTGCGACTTGTCAGACATATTGGGTTATATGGAATTTACCCGTTCTCTCCCTCGATCGAAATATCCTCTGTTTCGCCTAAGAAATATTGTATTGAGTGAACCATCAATCATTCGGAGCGTGAAGTGCAATTAGATCAATTTATTTATTTTGAGGATCAATTAGGAGAATTTATGGTTGACTTGGAAAATAAAAATAAAATAAAGTAATAAGTATCCAGGCTCCGTTCAGAAAATACCAAATTGGTAATCCATGTAATGTACGATTACCGCTTGTATCATAAACGATTCTTATCCTTATTATAGGAGTGATTTCAAACGTCCAACCAATAACCAACGGAATAGTATGATGAGTACATCGAATGATTGGGGAAAGGCATGAAACGAATTGAAAAAAAAAAGTCGTAACAAAAAGAAGTGGTACTGAGACCATTTGCCCTATATGTGCAAATGGAATTCGGACAGATCTTTTCCCGGAGTAGAACATGAACCTAAAAGAATTGAAAAGGCCCATTCAGAAACAAGAAAATTACATCGTGATTTGAATGTCGATGAAACAATACATCAATGAGAGAGATTTGTTCAATTCAATTTCAATAAGTTCAGTAAATTCTTTTTTTATAGGTAAGGAAGCCAAAACTCATCTCATGTCTTTTAAAAAATGGAAGCTTTATTAGAAAAACAAAACCTATTACAGAAAAAAAAAATAGAACTGGAATCGACACATTGATTCTTTTTTCGCAATTTTTTTGAACCGTATGCATCCAAAGGTGCACGTACAGTTCCTAAAGGAACCAATTTTGTCCTAATCAACCGACTTCATCGAGAAAGATTACTTTTTTTAGGTCAAGAGGTTAATAGCGAGATCTCAAATCAAATTGTTGGTCTCATGGTATATCTCAGTATAGAAGATAATACTAGGGATCTTTTTTTGTTTATAAACTCTCCCGGCGGATGGGTAGTATCAGGAATAGCTATTTATGATACTATGCAATTTGTGCCACCCGATGTGCATACAATATGCATGGGGTTAGCCGCTTCTATGGGATCTTTCATTCTGATCGGAGGAGAAATTACCAAACGTCTAGCATTCCCTCACGCTTGGCGCCAATGAGTTTTTATTTGAAAAAAAAAAAGAAAGACTATGCCTTCGCCATATTGAATATGAATAATAAGTAATAATAGCATGGCACTTCGAGTTCGATATGAACAAACCATTATTGTTTTTTCATAACATGAGATTTTGTATCGAGATAGTAGTATGAAACAAAGGTTATTTCCGATTTGTTGATTTTATGTGTCGGGGGTACATTTCAGCGTCACAAACCATTTTTCTTCCACACCAGAAGTTTCTTTCTGATATTTATGTTATGGAAGAGTACGAAAATGAAAAAAAAAAGATCAGTTTTCCTTATTTGATCGTATCAGAAAGGCACTTTGGGATTGCTAAATCACAGACGAGATAAATATATAAAGCAACAGAACCATCATAGTATTTTTGACTCCTACGAAAGGAAGGGTGGTAAATGGATCATTCAACGATCTGAATCAGATGGATTCTCTTTCTTTCTTAGATAGAATAGAAGAGAAGAAAAAAGTAAATTCCATTGCGGAGCCGTATGCAACGCACAGAAGATGCCTGTACGGTTGTTCAATTTCTTCTTGTTATTTTTTTTATCCCTTACATTAGCCCAATCATGCGAGATAGAGGAACCGTTCATGATGTTATATCAATATCAATATAATTAGGGTCATGATTCATCAACCTGCTAGTTCTTTTTATGAATCACGAACAGGGGAATTTGTCCTGGAAATGGAAGAACTACTGAAACTTCGTGAAACCCTCACAAAGGTTTATGTACAAAGAACGGGCAAGCCTTTATGGGTTGTATCCGAAGACATGGAAAGGGATGTTTTTATGTCAGCAACAGAAGCCCAAGCTCATGGCATTGTTGATCTCGTAGCGGTCGAAAATGAAAATACCGGGGATTTCGTGTAAATCCATTTCAAACCATAATTCGAATTTTCTGTGATTTGGTATTGAATAGAAAAAATTCATAATCATCAATCCAATCATCAGGTTAAGATCGATCTAAACCAACCCATTCCATTCTAATTCTATATATACATATATATATATATACGATACGACATGCCAACTATTAAACAACTTATTAGAAACGCAAGACAGCCAATAAGAAATGTTACGAAATCTCCCGCTCTTAGAGGATGTCCTCAGCGTCGAGGAACATGTACTAGGGTGTATGTGCGACTCGTTCAGATCATGAGTTCGAACAAATGAGACAATTTTTCCAGTGTCAATGACCGGTACCAATGAATAGGGTAAATGGAAAAGATCTATCATATACCTATATTGTGTATGGAATTTATGGTTTCCATTGGTGCAAATCCAATCACCTAGATTTGAGATGAAAAGCAATTCCCCATTGGTAGCAAATAGTTATCCATTAAGCGGAGGAAATAGTATTATAAGAAGCAAAAAGATTATGCTCCTATTGTTAAAAGAGCGGACTAAGAGGGTCAGCTACCTAGCCAACTTTCCTAATTAAATGCCGTCACTGTATAGATAACTCTTATTGTGAAAAGAGCTATTACTCTATAATTGATGGGTAGAGCCAAAGAGTGTGAACTATACAAGTTCACAATACCATTTGGTTAAATGAAAGAAGAGGCTCCGGTGTATAGAGAGGACCTCACCGTTTAAGAAGTAACCATAGAAACGATGGAACCCACTATTTTTTTTTAGTATCATTAGAATTTCTTATTTGCAGGTGAAATGCCTGGACGGAATAAAAAATTGTGGTCAGGAAGGTTATAGTAGCAAAAGCCATTGGAATTTATATTTTATATATCGGAATAATCCGTTTTGTTATTAATCGACCGTGAGAGGGGAAAAGGATGACTGAAAGAATCGAAATCAATTAGTTATTCATTAAGGTTTAATTTGATTCAATGACCAGAGTTAGACGGGGATATACAGCTCGGAGACGTCGAACAAAAATTCGTTTATTTGCATCAACCTCTAGAGGAGCTCATTCAAGACTTACTCGAACGATTACTCAACAGAAAATGAGAGCTTTGGCTTCCTCTCATCGAGATAGAGGCAGGCAAAAGAGGGATTTTCGTCGTTTGTGGATCACTCGGATAAATGCAGTAACTCGTGAGAATAAGGTATTGTATAGTTATAGTAGATTAATACACAATCTGTACAAGAAGCAATTGCTTCTTAATCGTAAAATACCTGCACAAATAGCTATATCAAATAAGAATTGTCTTTACATGATTTCCAACAAGATCATCAAATAAAGTAGATTCTAAAGTAATTAAAGTAGATTCTAAAGTAATATACAGTACAGGAATGATTGAAACAGAATTCCCCGGAGAAGGAACTCCGGGAAAATAGAATAAAAATAAATTAAGATAGTAATAGGAATGAACGAATATGTTTCAATAAAAAAAATTTTCTCCATTTTTGTTTTCTTATAACACAGGAACCCACTCTAGATTCTAGGCCTTTTCGAACAAAACATCAATCTGAGCTTGAGTTACAATTGGAGTTTTGAGTCAATTGAAGAGTATGTCTATTTATTTTGGTTCTAGGACCAGTAGTTCTGGGGATCGACTCGGCTCTCTCAAATTGTTTCTCATTATTAAGAAAAGGTAACAAAGATAAAATACGGGCTTGCTTTATAGCAATAGTAATTAATCGTTGTTGTTTCAAAGTCATCTATTCACCCGCCTAGATAATATTTTTCCTTGTTCCTAATAAATCGACTAATTAAACTCATGTTCTATAATCGATTCGACCCCCGATCCAATGGGGGCAAACGCCTACGAAAAGATCGCTTGGATTTACGAAAAGATTGCTTGGATTTATCCATGGTTTATTCCTTATTTCTAAAATTATATTTCTTTATTCACTTCAGTTCAGATCCGACCAAATAGGCTTTGATTTGTATACATTATGTATATTATATATGTTAATATATGTTAAGTTCTTCCTCTTCCTTGGCGAGAGCGCACACGCGTTTCTGTTCGATCTATTTCTTTATTTCTCCATGAATCGTATGCTTGTTACAATAGCGACAAAATTTTCTCATTCTAATCGACCAGGCGTATTGTGTCGATTCTTTGAGTAATTATATCTAGAAATACCTGGCGATTCTTATTGACATCATTTCGGGCACAACTGGTAGATTCTAAAGTAATTAAAGTAGATTCTAAAGTAATTAAAGTAGATTCTAAAGTAATTAAAGTAGATTCTAAAGTAATTAAAGTAGATTCTAAAGTAATTAAAGTAGATTCTAAAGTAATTAAAGTAGATTCTAAAGTAATTAAAGTAGATTCTAAAGTAATTAAAGTAGATTCTAAAGTAATTAAAGTAGATTCTAAAGTAATTAAAGTAGATTCTAAAGTAATTAAAGTAGATTCTAAAGTAATTAAAGTAGATTCTAAAGTAATTAAAGTAGATTCTAAAGTAATTAAAGTAGATTCTAAAGTAATTAAAGTAGATTCTAAAGTAATTAAAGTAGATTCTAAAGTAATTAAAGTAGATTCTAAAGTAATTAAAGTAGATTCTAAAGTAATTAAAGTAGATTCTAAAGTAATTAAAGTAGATTCTAAAGTAATTAAAGTAGATTCTAAAGTAATTAAAGTAGATTCTAAAGTAATTAAAGTAGATTCTAAAGTAATTCAATAGTTAATAATCGTTGTTGTTTCAAAGTCAATCTATTCACCCGCCTAGATAATATTTTTCCTTGTCACTACTAAATCGACTAATTAAATCATGTTTCTATAATCGATTCGATCCCCCGATCCAATTGGGGGCAAACGCCTACGAAAAGATCGCTTGGATTTACGAAAGATTGCTTGGATTTATCCATGGTTTATTCCTTATTTCTAAAATTATATTCTTTATTCACTTCAGTTCAGATCCGACCAAAATAGGCTTTGATTTGTATACATTATGTATATTATATGTTAAATATATGTTAAGTTCTTCCTCTTCCTTGGCGAGAGCGCACACGCGTTCTGTTCGATCTATTTCTTTATTTCTCCATGAATCGTATGCTTGTTACAATAGCGACAAATGACTCTGACATCTTTACCCTTGGCCATGAACCTCCTTTGAATTTTGGATCGGCTTAACTCTTCTATTTTCGATCCGAGCTGAAGAAGAAGAAAAGAACAAAAAAAAATCGATAGAAGTTACTAACTAGAAATGGAATTTCTAAGTATTTCGTTGCAATTATCATTTCATTATATAATGATAATTAATAGATAATTAATATTATATTAATGGAGTAACAATTTTAATAGAATAATAAAGTAATAGAATAATAAAGTAATAATTTAATGGAGTAATAATTAAATAATACAATTTCTTTCTAACTCTCAATTGTTCCTATCCTAAATCTCAATATTTTATTAATATTTATTTTATTTATTATTTAAGTTAAATATCTTCTTTCTATGCTATGATTTCGTGGAACTCGCCGTAGACTGGATCCACATTTTCATTTCTGTTCTCCAAAATTCGATCTTCGATCTACCACATTTTTGCTGAGGTTCAATACACTTTTTTCTTTTCCTTCCTATCCTAAAGAACTGAAAAAATAGGGGCGAAATTAGAAATTTTAGTCACGTGGAATTGTATCTCTAATTTTATTCATTTCTTCGCATATCAATCAATAACTAGAATTAAAAAAAGGGGAATGACAAGGCATCCGGAAATAACCGATTAATTTCTATCAATAGGCCTGCTAAAGACCCAAACCATAGAGTACTTAGCACAGGTGCCACGGAGAGATATGTTTTTATATCTCGCATTGAAAATCCTCCTTCTATTATAGATTGTAATACATATATGGTCAGATGCTGTAGTTCAAGATCATTTGTATTTTTTTACACAGAATTCCTAACTAAACAGGATTCCTAACTAAAATAGATATGTACAATGAAGCAATAGATTTTTTTCTTTTTTTGTAAAAGAAAAAAAAATCTAATCCCTTGTTCCTGAGCATTACTGATAAATATTAACTTTTTTATACGTTAGGGTTCAGATGTATATAATTCTTTTATTATATGAAACCAAAAAACCAAAAAGAAGAAATGACAAGAAAATTGTATATAGATGGAGGAGAAAATGACGATATGGAAAACAAGACAGGGATTTTGTACAATGAAACTGTACAACAATTTTGAAAAGGGATGTAGCGCAGCTTGGTAGCGCGTTTGTTTTGGGTACAAAATGTCACGGGTTCAAATCCTGTCATCCCTACCTATTACTTCTCCCATGGGCAGTAACGAGGGATTCATTGAGATCGATTAAAATTGGACATAATCTTCTGGTCTTGCATACTATATGTATGCAAGACGTATTGGGGGTAGAAAAATTACTTTTCTTTACAGTACAGTCGTATCTCCTGTCATAAGGATAAGAAAGCGCTCTTAGTTCAGTTCGGTAGAACGCGGGTCTCCAAAACCCGATGTCGTAGGTTCAAATCCTACAGAGCGTGATTCGGTTTATTTGATGTCGAATCACAATAAAATAATTTAACAAAACAAAAAGTTGAATTGTAACTTGAAAACTTGAATTTGACCTCCTTCCTGCAGGAGGTCAATCAAAAAAAGAAAGAAATATTACTCAATCAAAGGTCCAACTGATCACCACGTCTATATTGTAAATATGCGGTTACGAATAATCCTGCTAAAGTAATAGGAATTAGACCTAAGACGATTCCAAATAGAAAAACTTCAATCATTTCGGTTTGTTTAAGGGGATAAAAAGAAAGGTAAGATCTATCCCTAAATATTAATCTAAATTATCCGTGAATCTCAATGACCAAGAATTGGCAATTGATGTGAGAAAGAACCATAGAATACCCGGAATCTCAGAGAAATATTCGTTTTTATCAATTTTTCATTCAATTCATTTCAAATAAGTCGTATCTTGTTCAAACCAATGAATAGAGCTGAGGTTATAGTTAAAGCAGCCAGTAGAAAACCGAAATAACTAGTTATAGTAAGCATGAAAGAGCTAAATTAGATATGTTCTTTTGCTACATATGTTGATAAAACACTTACCTAAGTTTCAATTTTTACAAAATACGACGGCAAGAAAAAATCAATTGACAGAATTAGTTTAGTTCCAATTGAAAATTCTGGATCCATCAGTCATTATAGATAAGACTAACTAAGAGTGACATAGGTAGAAAAATTCGATTCATCTGCTGTGACATTGACCGATCCTATGATTCGGAATCAACAGATTCATTGTGGAATTTGTGAGTTGAATAAAGTAATAGTAAAAGTAAGTAAAATATAAAGTATAAGTAAAAGTAATAGTAATAAGAACTGTGCCGTGTAACTTCATTCAAAACTTAAATTACTTATAGACTTATACTTAAATATTAAATTAATATTAAATATTAAATATTAAATAAAATATAAGTAATTTAAGTAATTTTGGAATAAAAGAATTGGATTTGAAAATTCCATTTTAATCATTTCCTTTCTATTTCAATAGGATCTAATCTTTTTTGGAACGAACGGCCTGATACTATTTACCTTTTATTTATTTTAACTCATTGGACTCAGTACAGTAATAGGTTGCTTAATTGCCCATAACATAATATTTCGAATGAAAAGAAAAAGGTGTCCCACGATCTATCGAAAAAAATAAAACCTTTACTTTATTTTTAATTTTTATATTTTTATTCTTTTTTTCAGGTCCAACTCGATTCAAAGACGAACAACTTCCATTATCCTTTTAGATTCTTAGATTCTATATTCTGTCTTTCCATATCATGGAGTTCCATACTTCTAGTTTGGTCAAGAAAGAACCTTGTTTTGGATCTAATACAATACGGTTGCATCACGAATATGGATTGTTCCAACTGGGTTCTGTTTCTTTCACTAATATAGTATATTCTGTTTCTTTCACTAATATAGTATATACTATTGTATAATCTTTTTTGGAACGAACGGCCTGATACTATTTACCTTTTATTTATTTTAACTCATTGGACTCAGTACAGTAATAGGTTGCTTAATTGCCCATAACATAATATTTCGAATGAAAAGAAAAAGGTGTCCCACGATCTATCGAAAAAATAAAACCTTTACTTTATTTTTAATTTTTATATTTTTATTCTTTTTTTTCAGGTCCAACTCGATTCAAAGACGAACAACTTCCATTATCCTTTTAGATTCTATATTCTGTCTTTCCATATCATGGAGTTCCATACTTCTAGTTTGGTCAAGAAAGAACCTTTGTTTTGGATCTAATACAATAACGGTTGCATCACGAATATGGATTGTTCCAACTTTGTATTACAGTATATTTATTGTATTATACGACCAACCAATTACTTGAAATAAAAAGATTTGAACAAAAAAACTTTTAACCCCAAAATGGGTTTATTATAGATTTCGCATACATATAATTGAATTGTGTGAATATTATAATATGTTCCATAAGTGAATATTCTAATATGCTTCATAAATTATTAGAAACCATCGATTCACGCTTTTCCAAGATCTTTACTTTCTATTACGAATCCAATAATGGAAATCTTATAAGGAATTTGAGTAATTTTCTATTGATCTATTGAATAACATAGAGTTATGCATAGACAAGGAACAAAAAAAGAAGAAAAGAATTATGTAGCATTTCGGTACCGATCGAGACTGCGTTGCTGTGCCAGAGGAAGGATAGCTATACTGATTCGGTATACTTGAAATAAACCTTTGGTACAAAATTGACGATCTCACAAAGATGCAATATCAGTAGTTTTCCATTTACTGATCCCATCTTTCAAGGAATCGATTCCCTTTTTTGAATGTACAAAAATTTGTGGAGCTCAGAATGTCTGGAAGCACGGGAGAACGTTCTTTTGCTGATATTATTACCAGTATTCGATACTGGGTCATTCATAGCATTACTATACCTTCCCTATTCATTGCGGGTTGGTTATTCGTCAGTACGGGTTTAGCTTACGACGTGTTTGGAAGTCCTCGGCCAAACGAGTATTTCACAGAGAGCCGACAAGGTATTCCATTGATAACCGGCCGTTTTGATTCTTTGGAACAACTTGATGAATTTAGTAAATCCTTTTAGGAGGCCCCCAATGACCATAGATCGAACCTATCCAATTTTTACAGTGCGATGGTTGGCTGTTCACGGACTAGCTGTACCTACCGTTTCTTTTTTGGGGTCAATATCAGCAATGCAGTTCATCCAACGATAAACCTAATTTTAATTATAGAGCTATGACACAATCAAACCCGAATGAACAAAATGTTGAATTGAATCGTACCAGTCTATACTGGGGTTTATTACTAATTTTTGTACTTGCTGTTTTATTTTCCAATTATTTCTTCAATTGAAAGAAAGAAAGAGAATAGTAGGAATTCTCTTATCCCATTCGGAAAGATACCATCCTCATAATTATCCATGACTGTTTTTGTCTCTAGCATGACCATTTGAGAAAATGTGGAGGAAAGTAGGGGAAATGGCCGATACTACTGGAAGGATTCCTCTTTGGCTGGTTGGTACTGTAACTGGTATTCCTGTGATCGGTTTAATAGGTGTTTTCTTTTACGGTTCATATTCTGGGTTGGGTTCATCTCTCTAGTAATCGGATAAACCGGATTGTAGACATGAAAGAGTAAGAAAAGAACTCAACGGGACCTTATCGCTCTAATTAGACAAAGGAGGGTAAGGTCCCGTTGAGTTCTTTTCTTACTCTTATAGGAAGTAGGAAGATTTTGATCTATTCCATAACATACAAATTGGCCAGTCAACATAATCAAAATATTATATTCGTAGAAATGAAATGACAAAACGGATCCTTTGCTCTGATGTTTCAAACCACTCTATTCTTTTGTTTCTTAATAATGTTTTTGAAGAATTGAATCTATTGATTGATTCATAGTCTCTGTTCTTCCTTTCCTCCATAATATTAACTCTTATGAAGAAACAAGAAAAGAGTAATCAATGGATTTTCTGAATAATACAATATTATATAGATTTCTACGCATGAGACATCCTGCAAATCATTTCTATACTAAACTACTATCATTTCTATAATAAACTACTAATAGAACTTACTCTATAAAACTCTATAATATAATTTGTTTGAATAATTTCTCTTGAATAATTTCTCTAAGTTTAAAGTTTAAGTTAATTGAAGAAGTTCTATTTGCTCAATCAATTATTCCCCTAATCCTTTCTCTCTTTTTGTTTGTCCACAACTTCCTATGAATCTAACCAAAAGAGTTCTGGTGGACCCGGAAAAGAAGGAATGGTAATCTTTGACGAACAGGAGAAAAAATAATTATTATTTCGATATAAGACGACACAAGAAAAAGGATTTTCCGCCCTTTTCTTGTGTCGAATAGAAGACTCGTAAGACTAGTAATCCCTCCTAAAAGGATTTCTTTCTTTCATTTTTCCCATCCTTGCTCTGTATTCTCTTTCTTTGTATGTCTATTGTCTATTACTAAGAATAGGATACAAGTAATGAATTCCAGACATCCCGCAAAACGAAAAAAAAAGTATAAACAAAGCAACCAAAAAGGTTTACAGATTTTTTGATCATACATAATTGTATGGATCAAAAAAAATTCGGCGCTTTTTACCAACTTGATGTTAAGGAATCTCTGCACCTAGAAATTCATTTCGTACAATTGAACCTTTTCAAACTGTTTCTTTTAAGAACCGAATCTCTGCACCTAGAAATTCATTTCGTACAATTGAACCTTTTCAAACTGTTTCTTTTTAAGAACCAAAAAAACTTGTGCCAAAATAACAGATGCCAAGAAGAACAAAAGACCTTGGACCCGTAATGGGTCTTGAAGCACTATTTCTGCATCTCCCTGACCAAAGCCTCCCACATTGGATTGCTTGTTAATGGTTGATCAAGCTTGATGGATTCACCCTCTGAAACAAGAAGTTCTGGTCCTGGAGGTATAATATCAACCACTTGATGTCCATCCGATGCATCAACTATGGTTATTTCATATCCCCCTTTTTCTTTACGTACTATTCTGCTTACTATACCTGCTGATGTAGCATTATAGACTGTATTGTTACTTTTGCTACCATCAGGATAAATCTGACCCCTTCCTCTGTTCCCACCTACGTATATGGGATATTTTAAGAAGTGAACGTCTTTCTTCGTAGCAGGGTCGGGGGAAAGAATGGGAAAGACGATTTCACTATATTTCTGACCGGGAACAGGACCTATCACAATAATATTTCTTTTATTGGGACGATAACTCTGAAAAGACAGATTTCCTATCTTTTCTTTCAACTCAGGAGAAATACGATCAAGGGGGGCTAATTCGAATCCGTCGGGTAAAATGAGAACAGCCCCCACATTCAAAGTCCCCTTTTTACCATTAGCAAGAACTTGTTTCAGTTGCTTATCATAAGGTATTCGAACAACTGCTTCAAATACAGTATCAGGAAGCACAGCTTGCGGAACTTCAATATCCACGGGTTTATTAGCTAAATGGCAATTGGCACATACAATTCGTCCCGTTGCTTCTCGCGGGTTTTCATAACCCTGCTGCGCAAAAATGGGATATGCATTTGAAATAGATGCCCGAGTTATTACATATATCATGATCGATACAGAAATGGATCGAGTCATCTCTTCCTTTACCCAAGAAAAAGTATTTTTATTTTGCATGTCCAATCATTGATCCCGGAATTTCTACAATAAATTAGATAGGTAGCTAGTATAGTTCCCTATACACGAGTCTGTCATTGTACTGGAATAATTGTACTGGAATATAGGACGAATACCTTGAACAGATAAAAGTATAAAGAATTAAGTAAAATTGAAAATACTTTCTTTATACACGAAGAAAGATTCTGATTTGATTGATATAATAAGATCAAATGAGTTCTTTATTCATTCATTGAATGATAAATTACTACAAGCGAAGGAGATACACGATTTAAAAAAAGGAAGATCCAATATTTCACAATTGTATCTAGAATAACTGGAAAAGTGGAAACAAGACCAGATATAATTTGATCGTTATGATCCAATCCAAAATCGTTGTAGACCGAACCGATCATTAGTTCCCAACCATGGGTCGAGTGAAATCCGATCCATAAATCAGTAACTAAAAGAATAGAAAAAGCTTTTATTGTGTCACTTAAGTTATAGAGGAATTCCTGAACCCAAGAATTAAGAATGACGAGTTCTTCATTACTCAGAATAAAATAACCACTTAGAATAGCGAAACAGATTATATTTGTCGAGAAATGCAAAATGATATGGAGATCATATTCATTGTGTGCTTTGACTAATTGTATTGTTTCCTTGTGTATTCCTATATGAAGTTTTTGTATATGCGTTTCCGGGTACTCCTTTATCATTTCGTCCAATAGGAATAGTTCTTCTAATTCTATGAATCTTTCCAGAACGTTTTTCTCTTGAATATGATTCAAAAAATTTTCGGATTGCCTGGTATTCCACCAATTAGTAACCCAAGGTTCCAGACATTTATTAAATGAGAAAGAGACCCACCAGGGCAAAAATACTATAGATGCGAGATATGGGAGGGAGGCCAATGCTTTCTTTTTTTTCATTTTTTTTTCTGTGAATTGAATTGTTAATGAACCTGCTTCATTCGTTGACTCTATCTGATCTGATATTTCTTTGAAGCACGAGTTGTATAACAAGGTATTGACCTATGGGTCTATTCCTTTCCTATTATTGTGTAATAATTTTATTTTTTTATTTAATTTAGAAGGAATATAGACATAGAATAAGAGTCCTTTTCGGATGAAAATGAGAAAAAAAGAAATAAATATTATTCCGGATATCTCAATTGGGCAAATTTGAACCAATTTTATTTTCATTTGTTCCTTTCGATGAATACTCGAAAACCCACTTGAAGTAACGAATCGAGTTTCGAGACGAAAAAACTCCCCCTGGATCAATTAATTCTTTCGAAATGTTTCACCGTCTAACCAGAAAAGGGTATCAATTCCAAATCTGGGGCCTAAAAGATGAATTCTGTATTACGAAATACATGTTCGGATAGGTTTCAAGTTCCTTCCCCCATCTTGAGAAAATATTTATTCTTCTTTATTCTTCACTTCAGTTCGTTTCAAAATACTTCAATTGGTACGCGCAAGAAATAGGCCAATTCGGCAGCTTTTTGTTCAATTTCTCGTGGAGTAAAATTCTCATCAGTACGAGTCAAGGGAATGGCTCCTTGGCCTCTGATTTCCATATAAAGGACACGACGAGGATAAAGACCCTCTTTAACCTCTATTCTGATTGATTGGATATCTCTCATAAAGAAGCGAAGGAAGATGCGACGATTTATTCCAGGAAATCCCCAGCGAAAAATACACACTATTCCTTCTTTTCTATCGAATCGGTCATAACCGCTACCTACATTCCACGAAATTGTGCACCACAAATACGAGCTAATGAATAGACCCGCGATCCCGTAGAAAGACATCACGATCCCTTGTGGAAAAAAAATGATTTGCTGAGATGGAAATACGGATATCAAATTCCTACCAAGATAACTGGAAGTTCCAACCACTAAGAATCCTAGTGAACCTAAAAAAAGGATACAGGCCCAGCAAAAATTACTCGTTTTTCGAGACCCCGTTATAAGTTCTATCCATATATGTTCTGATCGCCAATTCATACTATACTAGATCCAGTTGCATTCGATTGGAATTGAGCGAATAACCCAAATAAATTTTACTTTACCTTTCTTGATCCCGAAGTAACTTTCATCAACTAGCACTATTCTGATGTGAAACATTAGGAGTAATTGGTTAGATACATTGACTTTCTATTTAAAATATTCACTAATCCATTTTGAACCAGCTATATTCACATATACATGCATTTATGCAGATATCATATATCCGCATAACAGTTCTTTCATTTGTGTGTTCGGAAAGAGCCACATATCATACCATATTACACGAGATAAATATCTGTATTATCATCCAGTGTTGAAATAAATTGATAAGATTCGGTCCCATTGGGTCTAGACAATCTTATTTTTTTGGACATGAAGAAATAAGGAAACCATTGCAATTGCCGGAAATACTAGGCCCACTAAAGGCACAAAAATAGAGGGTAAGTTGGGATCTGTCATAGAATAGGTGCCTCAATTTAATATTTCTATCTGTTTTAATATTTCTATCTATTAGAAAGATATCTTCTTATGATATATCTATTACTTATGATATATCTATTATAAGTAATATCAAGTATCTATTATAAGTAATATCAAGCCATTATTATATTATAAATATATTATAAAAAATTATAATAAATATTATTTATTTATAAGTAATAAGTAATATCAACTATAATTCTATATGATTAGATAGAAAATGATTAGATAGAAACTATATATTCTATATTCTAAAATATTCTAAAAAAATTTTTATATTTATTATTATTATATTATTTATATTATAATTATAATTATAAATAATATAAAAATAATAAAATAAAGAATAATAAAATATAATAAAATATAAAATAAAAATTATCCGAAACCTCTGTCTCTTATTACAAGGAGAACTTATGTCACCAAAGAAAACACCTGATTACGACGAATTAAATACTTGTTCGCTACAAATAAAATAACTGAATCTAGTGCTATACTTTACATTTTTGAACTTGGATTCAAGGGAAAGAAACCGTGGAGCTGAAATAACTCACCCAGAACACCTTTTAAAAGATTACGTGGTACTATTGGGTCGAATAAACCTTTATGGAATAAATACTCAGACACTTGTGAACCTTCAGGTATTACCTTTTTTAATGTTTGTTCAATTACTCTTTTACCCGCAAATGCAATGTAGGCGTTAGGTTCAGCAATAATGATATCCCCCAACATACCAAAACTGGCTGTTACTCCACCAGTTGTAGGAGATGTAAGAATTGATACATAGAATAACTTTTTATCTGATTGATAATTAGATGAAGCAGAAGATATTTTAGCCATTTGCATCAAGCTCAAACTTCCTTCTTGCATGCGTGCTCCTCCAGAAGCACACACAATAATGACAGGTAGAGATCGATTAGTAGCATACTCGATCAAACGAGTAATTTTCTCGCCTACTACGGATCCCATACTACCTCCCATAAACTGAAAATCCATAACGCCAATTGCTACGGGAATACCATTTATTTGACCTATGCCTGTTTGAATAGCATCAGCTAAACCTGTCCTTCTTTGATAAAAATCGATACGATCTCCATAAGGTTCCTCTTTTGAACGAAAATCAATGGGGTCTATAGATATCATATCTTTATCCAGAGGATCCCAAGTTCCGGGATCAATCGAAAGTTCAATTCTATCTGAACTACTCATTTTCAAATGATATCCACACTGTTCACAAATATTCATTTTTGACTTAAAAAATTTTTTATAATTTAATCCATAACAATTTTCGCATTGAACCCATAAATGTTTGTATTTTTGATTTATATTGAAATCATTGGATTCTACTTCTTCATGGAAGTCTAGGTCTGATTCTACTTCTTCATGGAAGTCTGATTCTACTTCTTCATGGAAATCCGATTCTACTTCTTCATGGAAATCTGATTCTACTTCTTCATGGAAATCTGATTCTACTTCTTCATGGAAATCTGATTCTACTTCTTCATAGGAAATCTGATTCTACTTCTTCATGGAAATCTGATTCTACTTCTTCATGGAAATCTGATTCTACTTCTTCATGGAAATCTGATGCTACTTCTCATGATTCTACTTCTTCATGGATTCTACTCTTCATGGAAATCATTGAAATTTTTTCTAGTTCTTTTACTAGACCTACCGCTCTCACTACTATTTCTATTTTCAGTACAAATGAAGTTATAAAAGTAACTGTCACTGTAATTGTTGGTACTACCCGAAATAGAACTATTAATACTGACTTCAAAACGAAGATAACTATCAATGCAACTATTAATGTGATTATTCCAACTAGATTGAGTATCATACATGTAATGATAATAGTAGTGATTCTTTTTCTTATACCCCCTACTCAAATAACTAGAAAGTTTTTTTTCTAGTTCACTCAGAAAAGAACTATCATTGTCAACCTCAAAAATCTGATTTTCAATATCAAAATATACAGAGTAACTGTCACCATTACTATCCCTAACTAAAAAAGTGTCATCAGAGATCAAACTCCAAATATCCTTGATTTCAAATAAAGAATCAACATTAGTGAAACTATAATTACCACTATGATTCCAACTAGGAATCTTTTTCTTCGTATCGTTTAGAATAGGTTGTTCACTTCTACTGGTATGTCCAATACCATCAAGACTATCCATTGATTTACTTAGCCCACACCTATGTTCTAACTTCTCGTTAGACAACATCGAACGGAACCACCATTTTCCCATAGAGTCTTTCTACCCCCTATTTGATGAAATACAATACATTCGATGGATAATCATTTCTTTCACTACTTACTCGTTCTTTCAATACTTACTCGTTATTAATTAACAATCCTAATGATTAGGATTAGATTCGTATGCTTAATTCTGATAAGAAATCAAATAGTGAAAGTAAAATGATTCTCTTTTGTGGGAAGCCGAGGTATCACTTCAATATATATTGATAGAATCTTTTTCTCAATTTTAAAATAGAAAGACACAGCTTTCTTCCATGTGATGTACAAATTCTCATCGAAAATAGAGATAGTTGTTTATTTCTATAAATAAAGAATAAAGAATTTGTTTTCGTATAATCAAATAATTAAGTTTCTATTTTAACATGGAACGAAAAAGACAATATATAGGATGGGTAAAGGAGCCTTTCCCTTGGCTTGATCTATGGCCTGAAACTAGGAGATATAAAAAAGTCCACCAATCCCAAGGATCCATAATTAATCCAATCCTATGGATCCAACAACAAACAATAGAAGTATTGAGTTGTTTAGTCTTCGATCTTATCTTGTATATATAGGTAAGATCTGTACATCTGTACATATAAAAGATATATGCAAATACATAGTATAGAATGCTCATTCTTTTTTTTTTATTCGGCAATCGGCCCAATCTTTTTTTTAGGAAAAGATTGGGCCGACTTTAATTGCAATCAATTAGGAGAACAAACAGGAATTACTGAATTATGCACACTTACTTTTTCTCTTTATCTAGCTTATCTACTGGTTCGAATTCGAATTTGATCTCTTTCCATACTTCACAAGCAGCGGCTAGTTCAGGGCTCCATTTGCTAGCTTCACGGATAATTTCATTACCTTCACGAGCAAGATCACGTCCCTCATTACGAGCTTGTACACACGCCTCTAAAGCCACCCTATTAGCTACTGCACCAGGTGCATTTCCCCAAGGGTGTCCTAAAGTTCCTCCGCCAAACTGTAGTACGGAATCATCCCCAAAGATTTCGGTCAGAGCAGGCATATGCCAAACATGAATACCCCCTGAAGCCACGGGCAGAACACCTGGCATAGAGACCCAATCTTGAGTGAAGAAAATACCGCGACTTCGGTCTTTTTCGATATAATCATCACGTAATAAATCAACGAAACCTAAAGTCATCTCACGTTCCCCTTCCAGTTTACCTACTACTGTACCGGCGTGAATATGATCTCCACCAGACATACGTAATGCTTTAGCTAGTACACGGAAATGCATACCATGATTTTTCTGTCTATCAATAACTGCATGCATTGCGCGATGGATGTGAAGAAGTAGGCCGTTGTCACGGCAATAATGAGCCAAGCTAGTATTTGCAGTGAATCCACCAGTTAAGTAGTCATGCATTACGATAGGAACTCCTAATTCTCTGGCACATATGGCCCTTTTCATCATTTCTTCACATGTACCCGCAGTAGCATTCAAGTAATGTCCTTTGATTTCACCTGTTTCGGCCTGCGCTTTAAAAATTGCTTCGGCGCAAAATAAGAAACGATCTCTCCAACGCATAAATGGCTGTGAGTTCACGTTTTCATCATCTTTGGTAAAATCAAGTCCACCACGTAGACATTCATAAACCGCTCTACCGTAGTTTTTTGCAGATAATCCCAATTTTGGTTTAATAGTACATCCCAATAGGGGACGACCATACTTGTTCAACTTATCTCTTTCAACCTGAATGCCGTGAGGCGGGCCTTGGAAAGTTTTGGAATAAGAAGTGGGAATTCGCAGATCCTCCAGACGTAGAGCTCGTAAGGCTTTGAAACCAAATACATTACCCACAATGGAAGTAAACATGTTAGTAACAGAACCTTCTTCAAAAAGGTCTAAAGGATAAGCTACATAAGCAATATATTGATTTTCCTCCCCAACAACGGCCTCGATGTGGTAGCATCGCCCTTTGTAACGATCAAGACTGGTAAGTCCATCAGTCCACACAGTTGTCCATGTACCAGTAGAAGATTCGGCAGCTACCGCAGCCCCTGCTTCTTCGGGCGGAACTCCAGGTTGAGGAGTTACTCGGAATGCTGCCAAGATATCAGTATCTTTGACTTCGTAGTCAGGAGTATAATAAGTCAATTTGTAATCTTTAACACCAGCTTTAAATCCAACACTTGCTTTAGTCTCTGTTTGTGGTGACATAAGTCCCTCCCTACAACTCATGAATTAAGAATTCTCACAACGACAAGGTCTACTCGATATAGATTATGCGTGAATGAAACCTTTGACAAAAATTTTTCAAAAAAAAAAAGAGAAAAAAATATTAAACTAATATTATCAACTAATTTCAATGTTATGTTAAAATGAAATGGTTCATTATTAGACCATGTATTTGATTCATCAAATACATCATTATTGTATACTCTTTGATATATATGGCGCAACCCAAACCCAATGTTTGTTTTGCAAGTTTACAATAAAATCAAATGGATCTCCTTCTTATTTTGAATCTAAATACTAAGAAAAATTCACTCTTGACAGTGATATATGTTGTATATGTAAATCCTAGATGTGAAAATAGGCATAATTCATCCTAAAAGGGTATAAAGAATAGATAGGCGGAAATCCAATATCTATTCAAAAAAAAAAGAACAATGGCCAATTAGATCGAAATAATGAATCATAAATGGAGTTCGGGTTCGAATTCTATAGATAATAGAATCTAATACGGATGGTTTTTCTATAATGATAGAGAAATGAAAGAGACTTACTCGTGATTTCATGTACTTAATATTTCTTTTGAAAAAAGAAGGATTGGCTGAACTTGAAAATTTACTCATTGAATGAGTAAACGATTGAATCGTATTCGGTTGGGTGGTACCAACTAAATCAAGTGCTAACTCCCATTTATTTCTTATTGAATTAACCGATCAACTTGCTATCGGACATTTATTTTCGACTTGGCATGGCACTATTCAAAAAAACTTTCGACATACTTTACTTTAATTATAATTATGAGAATCAATCCTACCCCTTCTAGTCCTGCGGTTTCCACACTTGAAGAACAAAACCTAGGGCGTATCGCTCAAATTATTGGCCCAGTACTGGATGTTGTTTTTCCTCCGGGCAAGATGCCTAATATTTATAACGCTTTGGTAGTTAAGGGTCGAGATACTATCGGTCAGCAAATTAATGTGACTTGTGAGGTACAACAATTATTAGGAAATAATCGAGTTAGAGCTGTAGCTATGAGTGCTACAGATGGACTGATGAGAGGAATGGAAGTGATTGACACGGGAGCTCCTCTAAGCGTTCCAGTCGGTGGAGCTACCCTCGGACGAATTTTCAACGTTCTTGGGGAGCCTGTTGATAATTTAGGTCCTGTAGATACTAGCACAACATCTCCTATTCATAGACCTGCACCTGCCTTTATACAGTTAGAGACGAAATTATCAATCTTTGAAACAGGAATTAAAGTAGTGGATCTTTTAGCTCCTTATCGCCGTGGAGGAAAAATCGGACTATTTGGAGGAGCTGGAGTAGGTAAAACAGTACTCATCATGGAATTGATCAACAACATTGCCAAAGCTCATGGAGGCGTATCTGTATTTGGCGGAGTAGGCGAACGTACTCGTGAAGGAAATGATCTTTACATGGAAATGAAAGAATCCGGAGTAATTAATGAAAAAAATATTGCAGAATCAAAAGTAGCTCTAGTCTATGGTCAAATGAATGAACCGCCGGGAGCTCGTATGAGAGTTGGTTTGACTGCCCTAACTATGGCGGAATATTTCCGGGATGTTAATGAACAAGACGTACTTCTATTCATCGACAATATCTTTCGTTTCGTCCAAGCAGGATCAGAAGTATCCGCCTTATTGGGGAGAATGCCTTCTGCAGTGGGTTATCAACCTACCCTTAGTACAGAAATGGGTTCTTTGCAAGAAAGAATTACTTCTACCAAAGAGGGATCTATAACTTCGATCCAAGCCGTTTATGTACCCGCGGACGATTTGACCGACCCTGCTCCTGCCACGACATTTGCACATTTAGATGCTACTACCGTATTATCAAGAGGATTAGCTGCCAAAGGTATTTATCCAGCAGTGGATCCTTTAGATTCAACGTCAACTATGTTACAACCTCGGATCGTTGGCGAGGAACATTATGAAACTGCGCAAAGAGTTAAGCAAACTTCACAACGTTACAAAGAACTTCAGGACATTATAGCTATTCTTGGGTTGGACGAATTATCCGAAGAAGATCGTTTAACTGTAGCAAGAGCACGAAAAATCGAGCGTTTCTTATCACAACCCTTCTTCGTGGCAGAAGTATTTACTGGTTCTCCAGGAAAATATGTTGGTCTTGCAGAAACAATTAGGGGGTTTCAACTGATCCTTTCCGGAGAGTTAGACAGTCTTCCCGAGCAGGCCTTTTATTTAGTAGGTAACATCGATGAAGCTACCGCGAAAGCTATGAACTTAGAAGAGGAGAGCAAATTGAAGAAATGACCTTAAATCTTTGTGTACTGACTCCTAATCGAATTATTTGGGACTCAGAAGTGAAAGAAATAATTTTATCTACTAATAGTGGCCAAATTGGCGTATTACCAAACCACGCCCCTATTGCCACGGCTGTAGATATAGGTCTTTTGAGAATACGCCTCAACAACGACCAATGGTTAACGGTGGCTCTGATGGGTGGTTTCGCTAGAATAGGTAATAATGAGATCACCATTTTAGGAAATGATGCGGAAATAAGTACTGACATTGATCCGCAAGAAGCTCAACAAGCTCTTGAAATAGCTGAAGCTAACTTGAGTAGAGCTGAGGGTAAGAGACAAGCAATTGAAGCGAATCTAGCTCTCAGACGAGCTAGGACACGAGTAGAGGCTGTCAATGTTATTTCCTACTAGTCAAGTCAATACATCAAAATAATAAAGAGAAGTTTTTAAAAAGTTCTTTATTATACACCACATGTTGATTCTGCCAATTGAACACAATCAAGTCTAATCTGATAAAACAAAAAAAGAAGATGGGGTAGAAAAACTTATTAGATATCATTTCATCGACTCCGGTATCTAATAAGTTCTACCTACTATTGGATTTGAACCAATGACTCCCGCCGTATGAAAGCAATACTCTAACCACTGAGTTAAGTAGGTCATTTATCACCACAAAAATAACCCATCACTTCGGGGATTATAGGTGGAATATTATTTCTAAGCAATACTAATCTGTTCTGTTAAGCGTAAATAAAATAAATAGATCAGAGAGCTATGATGTGGATTATGGAATATCCATCTTGACAAGAAATTATCTATATGTTAAGATGTCTATGACAAGGGCTATAGCTCAGTTGGTAGAGCACCTCGTTTACACGCGCGCCAATGCTTTTCAAAGGAGCCTATTATGCAACGAACATAATTGATCGTATTGAGAAATCAATGTCTTACTCCATAGGTTCGAGGGAACAAGAGAACAATAGCCTGACAAATATTTGGTTCGGTCCGATTCAGGCGCGAATTCAGTTGCCAAATCAAATAGAACCCGCCATTGATTTGATAGTTGATAAGGTAAATACCAAGCCCATTCAATGCTAGGCATAATGAGTATAAGGGCCTCAAAATAACCTCTTTTCGTCCTATGAACTTTAAGGTGTATGAAGTCTCATATTCGACTGTTGCAGCGGAGCGATAGAGATTCCATTTAACTTAGGTTGATCTAGGCCGAAGGCAGACCTAAGTCAAGATAACCCTTCTTTGAAACACTTTGGTATTGCTCCTAGATCAGAATACAAATAATAAATCAGAGCACATGGAACCATCTCATTATCTTCCTCTAAAGAAAAAATATGGTGGACTAACTGATCTTTACACCAGTTGATGAAAGAGCCCAATGCAACAAAATGCATGTTGGGTCTTTGAAACAGTTCGAATCATTTCGATAATAATCAGTTTGATCTGTTTTACCGAGAAGGTCTACGGTTCGAGTCCGTATAGCCCTAATCCTAATATATTATATTTTAGTTTAGTATAGTTTTCATTTCTATGGGACCAACCAAGTCTAATCCTAAGTCACATGGGTCTAGGACCTATTCTTTTCTTGGTCTTGGGTCTTGTCTTGTATTTGGAGAATCCCCCTAACTAATCACTAATCGTTTTTTGGCAGAACAAGAGCAACCTTATTGATTGATTCAGAGATAATGGAGAGATAACGAATTGGGCCTAAATCTAAATATATTAACGTTTCTTCTTCTATATTCTATGAGTTGAGTGGGTTTGTGGATTTGATTTGGTCCGTCGAATCATTCGATAATGTGTGATTCTTTCTATTTGAAAATGTTATGTAAATCATTTATGATTCCGTCGATTATACTACTCCACTCTTTGCTATGTTTCATTGTCTAGTATAGGTTTGCTGTAAAACCTTTTTCTTGTAGCGAAATCTAACCCATTGCTTGGTCTTACCATTATATTATTAAGTTATTAAGCGTTATTGCCGTAACAAAACAAACAAGTATTTTGGTTCATTCCAAATCGTAATCTTTGTTTAGTACTAGAGATTGGTCCGAAATAGAATGAATCTTTCATTCTAACTCTAATGAAATAACTCGATTCTTCTTATTTATTTCTGAGGAGGTGGGATAGTACAGGTTCCAAGTTTCCAATTTTTTGTATAGAAAGATATAAGTTGTTATATGTCACCTCTCAATTCAACGGATTGAATCAATTAAGAAAAATAGAAATGAAATCTAGGACAAGAAAAAGATAAAAAATCATTCGATGCATTAGATTATGTATTCATATTCGTATCAAATCAATAGAAGCAATGATCCTATACCCAGATTTTAATGAAAAAGGAATACTTCGAATAAATAGAATATGCTAGAAATCCCTAGACATTTTACCCCATATGACTATTGAAAAATTTAAGTTTTAAAAAATGGAAATGAAATTATTATTATCTCATTATGTTGATTATATATAATCAACATAGTATTCTAATGAATATAGTATTCATAGTATTTAATTATAGGATATTTACTTTACTATATTATAGGGTATTGATGTTTATTATAGTTATAGGCATAGAAATAGTTATAGGCATAGGATATTTTAGTATTTTATTACCTTTTTCTAGAGGATAGAGAACCCAAGACAAAGTGAGAGAGTTTTGTTTGTGTAAGAGCATCCTATGTCTACACCATATCTAAATAGAATCGAAATCAAAAATGTAAGTGGGATTCCATTAGATGAATCTTTAAACAAAACATGCCCCACAGCAAACAAACTCTAAACTATGCAGTTTGATTTGATCAAAATCAATTCTTGTTTCGCCTAAGATAAGAAGTTATGGATGAATTGACAATTCCGATTCGAATCGAATAATTCAGCATATTCCACATTAATAGGAGTACATTTATGTTTCTGCTTCACGAATATGATATTTTCTGGGCATTTCTAATAATATCAAGCGTTATTCCTATCTTGGCATTTGTAATTTCCGGAGTTTTAGCCCCGGTTAGTGAAGGACCAGAGAAGCTCTCTAGTTATGAATCGGGTATAGAACCCATTGGGGATGCTTGGTTACAATTTCGAATCCGCTATTACATGTTTGCTCTAGTTTTTGTTGTTTTTGATGTTGAAACGGTCTTTCTTTATCCATGGGCAATGAGTTTCGATGTATTGGGTGTATCTGTATTTATCGAAGCTTTAATTTTTGTGCTTATCCCAATTGTTGGTTCAGTTTATGCATGGCGAAAAGGAGCATTGGAATGGTCTTAACTGAATATTCAGACAATCAAAATAAAAATGAAGGAAAAGATTACATTGAGACAGTTATGAATTTGATTGAGTTTCCCTTAGTTGACAAAACAATTACCAATTCAGTTATTTCAACTACATTGAATGATCTTTCGAATTGGTCAAGACTTTCCAGTTTATGGCCGCTTCTATACGGTACCAGTTGTTGTTTCATTGAATTTGCTTCATTAATAGGCTCGCGATTCGACTTTGATCGTTATGGATTGGTACCAAGATCGAGTCCTAGACAAGCAGACCTAATTTTAACAGCCGGCACAGTAACAATGAAAATGGCTCCTTCTTTAGTAAGATTATATGAGCAAATGCCTGAACCAAAATATGTCATTGCTATGGGAGCTTGTACTATTACAGGAGGGATGTTCAGTACTGATTCTTATAGTACTGTTCGTGGAGTCGATAAGCTAATTCCTGTCGATGTCTATTTGCCGGGCTGCCCACCTAAACCAGAGGCGGTTATAGATGCTATAACGAAACTTCGTAAGAAAATATCTCGAGAAATCTTTGAAGATAGAACTGTGTCTCAACAGGAAAATCGATGTTTTACTACCAATCACAAGTTTTGTGTTCGACGCAGTACTCATACTGGAAATTATGATCAAGAATTGCTCTATCAATCACCATCTACTTCAGAGATACCTTCTGAAACATTTTTCAAATCCAAAAGTTCAGTATCTCCCCATGAATTAGTGAATCAGACAAGGTAAGGTTCTTTTGTGCAGAATAAGAAAGAAAGGGTCAATCTTTAAAAATTTCATTGTAAATTGAAATACTCATACAAATACAAATGTGGGAGAGATCAAGAAGATGCAGCAGGATCGTTTATCTGATTGGTTAGTCAACCATGATTTAGTTCATAGATCTTTGGGCTTTGATTGCCGAGGAATAGAAACTTTACAAATAAAAACCGAGGATTGGGATTCCATTGCTGTCATTTCATATGTATATGGTTACAATTATTTACGCTCCCAGTGTGCCTATGATGTAGCACCAGGCGGATTTTTAGCCAGTGTGTATCATCTTACGAGAATACAGTATGGTATAGCTAAACCAGAAGAGGTATGCATAAAAGTATTTGCCCCAAGGAATAATCCTAGAATCCCGTCTGTTTTCTGGATTTGGAGAAGTGCTGATTTTCAAGAACGCGAATCTTATGATATGTTGGGAATCTCTTATGATAATCATCCACGCCTTAAACGTATTTTGATGCCGGAAAGTTGGATAGGTTGGCCCCTACGTAAGGACTATATTACCCCCAATTTCTATGAAATACAAGATGCTCATTAAATGATAAGAAACTAATGTTTACTTATACGACTATGACACGATTCCAGATTTCTTTCAAGTGAAGGAATATTTTTACGTTCCGTTCTAGATGAAAGAAAGTAACCGGACTTTAATTCGTATTATGGATAACCTAAAAAAAACTTCATTTATATTCCAAAATTTGGAATAGATCATATCCATTTCGTATGAGCAGAAACAATGGGATGAATCAAAAGAGTTCTGCACTATGAACTTTGTACCGCGCACATAACTTACTTAGATGTAGATGGACCCCGGAAAGTAACGTAAGCAAGAGTGAAGAAATGGAATAAATGTCAAAAAATATGAAATGAAGAAATGAAAAGGGATTGGATTTTATTTGTACTGTGTCTGAAGTGCATTCTGTCTATTGCTATCTTTTAACTCCTCTCGACTTTTAAGTTTTTTTTTTTACTTATTTATTTTTATTTTGAATATAGATGAAGACTTAATATTCTTTTTGAATGAGAGAAAGCACAGTATGAAGAAACAAGAAAGAAAAAAGAGACGGGAGCATAATCTCACTTTGTTCTTTACCATAACCATCCATACATATATTTTTTACCAATCCCCCCAAAAGGAGGTATATATATATATATACATCTAGATGAGTAAATATGTAACATCTAGATGAGTAAATACGTATCATGCTCTAGACTATTAACGCCCGATCTATCTCGATTAATTTGTATGAATATCTATCCGATACATTATTTACGTGTCAGGAACCAGATTTGAACTGGTGACACGAGGATTTTCAGTCCTCTGCTCTACCAACTGAGCTATCCCGACCATTTCCCGTGCATCATCCTAGTGGAGTACTTGTGTCTATGTTAATTAAAGGGACTAAAAAGTAGTAAAAAATTTGACAAGTAAGTGTAAGGATAATGATATGGACTGTGAATGATTCAATAATAGAGATTCTTTGCCCATATATGTTCATTTGTACAGGTTCTATCCAAATTGGGATAAGATCCAAGGATTTTAGTTCGGATCCGTTTGTGAAAGAGTAGAGTGAATGAGAAAGATAGTGAATTTTGTTTGAACTGAACCACTGATGAAAAAAAAGAAGAGGATAAATACTTAGGAAGTAAAATAGGCTTTTTATTGGGGATAGAGGGACTTGAACCCTCACGATTTTTAAAGTCGACGGATTTTCCTCTTACTATAAATTTCATTGTTGTCGGTATTGACATGTAGAATGGGACTCTCTCTTTATTCTCGTCCGATTAATCAGTTTTTCAAAAGATCTATCAAACTCTGGAATGAATGATTTCATAATTGAATATTCGATTCTTCCTTCAACTTCCATTGAAATGGATTCATAATAACTCTGAATTTTTCATATTATAATTTTTCATATTATAATTATATATAATTATAATATAATAGATTCGGGTCATGATTAATCGTTTGATATGGCAGTATGTATACATACGTATTAGGTATATAGGACCATCTTTTCTGTAATTTTGATAGACGGATTCCAGCTACCAACAAAACGTAGTCAACTCCATTCGTTAGAACAGCTTCCATTGAGTCTCTGCACCTATCCTTTTAAATTCTAGTTTTATAAACCTTTGTTTTCTCAAAATAAGGATTTGGCTCAGGATTGCCCATTTTTAATTCCAGGGTTTCTCTGAATTTGGAAGTTACCACTTAGCAGGTTTCCATACTAAGGCTCAATCCAATCAAGTCCGTAGCGTCTACCGATTTCGCCATATCCCCTTTGATACCAAGATCTAGTTGGAATTCCAACTATCTTTTTCATTTATTTTGTTTGTTTGGACCCGTTGAATTCGTTAGATAATGATTTCTATATTGAAAAAGTGTATGCTGCTGTTTGATTTTTTTGGCTATCCTCCATCAGTTCATTTATATTGAATGAACCTTGTTTCAATCAGAAATGATTCTATCATTGATGTATCCGCAATTCAATATGGATAGATATATCCAACATATATATGTTTCTCCCTCCCTTTCATTTTTACAGTGCGATTTGGAATAGTGGAACGGTCGATATTCATTCTTCTTTTTTTTGTCCTATCTCCTCCTTTTCCGAATCAAACCAGAGGAATGTCTCATTTTCATTTAGATTGTATCTTTATCCTTATCTTTTTTTTTATCTTAGGACCGATTCGCTATAGCTATAATTAACATAATATAAATTAACTTCATATGAATATGATATGATTTCCTATAATACGATTTCCTATAATTTTCTATAACTGCTTTAAAAAATAATTAGTTTTAAGAAATAATTAGATTTTTTCTAATCAAAATTTCCAATTTAACCAATTTTATATTCATTCTATTATAATTAATATAAAGTAAATTATAATATAAATTAAATAAATTAAATAAATTATAATATAAATTCATAAATACATCATGTTGTATATTATAGTTAGATATAGTTAGAATAGTCAGAAGAATAGTCAGAATTCTTATTATAGTTAGTTATAGTATATAGTTTAGTTATAGTATATAGTTTAGATAGTATATAGTTTAGAAGTATACTAAGTATACTATATAACTATATAGAACTATACTATATAGTTATATAGTTATAGTTCATAGTTAATATTAAACGAATAGCTAATAGATAAGATCAGCTAATAGCTAAAATCCGGTAGTTTCCTCAATTTCTATATACTATTTCTGTTATGTTATGTGAGCCCGCTTAGCTCAGAGGTTAGAGCATCGCATTTGTAATGCGATGGTCATCGGTTCGACTCCGATAGCCGGCTTTTTCTCTATCGATTTTTCCGTGATTGATAATCTCTCTCCTCCTTTTCCCATATGTTATGTCGTGGTAACTTGCAACCATGACCAAAAAATGTATTGGAACAATTAGATCTCTCTCTACCGAACAAATCATAAAACGGAGCTGCAACTTCCTATATATACAAAAAATCCGGATATTGATACAATTTATTTTATTCTACTTTGTAGTATTTCGGTAAATTTAGCTTTGCTTTGTTTATCCCTTAGTTCAGTCTTAATTTATAGTTCAGTTTTCATTTTTTTATTCTGAAAAAATGAAATTTCAATAAAATCAATAAAATAAAAAAGGAGTCTTTATGTCTCGTTACCGAGGACCTCGTTTCAAAAAAATACGCCGTCTGGGGGCTTTACCAGGACTAACTAGTAAAAGACCTAGATCCGGAAGTGATCTTAAAAACCAATTGCGTTCTGGGAAAAGATCGCAGTATCGTATTCGTCTAGAAGAAAAACAGAAATTGCGTTTTCATTATGGTCTGACAGAGCGACAATTACTTAGATATGTGCATATCGCTGGAAAAGCCAAAGGGTCAACAGGTCAGGTTTTACTACAATTACTTGAGATGCGTTTGGATAACATCCTTTTCCGATTGGGTATGGCTTCGACCATTCCTGGAGCCAGGCAATTAGTTAACCATAGACATATTTTAGTTAATGGTCGTATAGTGGATATACCAAGTTATCGTTGTAAACCCAGAGATATTATTACTACGAAGGATAAACAAAGATCGAAAGCTCTGATTCAAAATTATATTGCTTTATCCCCCCCCGAGGAATTGCCAAAACATTTGACTTTTGACTCATTCCAATATAAAGGAGTAGTAAATCAAATAATAGATAGTAAATGGATCGATTTGAAAATAAATGAGTTGTTAGTCGTAGAATATTATTCCCGTCAGACTTGAACCTAACGAAAATAACAAAGAAAGTTTCAGAGAATTTTGTCTCTTTTCGCCGAAATAAAATAAATAGATCTAAGGGCCTTGATCCGCATTTTTCTCATTCACGTATCACAAATGGATCAGCAGTAAGATTTTTTTGCTCTTTCTTTTTCCGATATTTGTATTTTACGTACCACAGTAATGTAATTAGGAATAGAGAATTTCTATCAAAAAAGGTCAGGTCCTCTTGTTGGGATGATGGTATCAATTGTTATTTGATTTGATATATTGTGTTCAGTAACGTTGGTGAATTAAGAGAAACGGAAAGAGAGGGATTCGAACCCTCGGTAAACAAAAGCCTACATAGCAGTTCCAATGCTACGCCTTGAACCACTCGGCCATCTTTCCTACATAATCTTATTATTGACCAGAAACCGAGTGAATAGCGAGTCATTCATATTATTCCAGTAGGTACGACTGATGAATGGTTCCATAGGAATAATTCCTTTCAAATAAAATTTCCTATTTCTCAACAACAACTTCTCTCATCAGCTACCCCATAGATCTAGTACAAATTTATGAATCGTCCCATGGATTTTTCTATTTCAATTGTATGGCATGGCGTATCCATGTTATGCAAACAAAAAACAAAATGGATGCTTACCTTACTCTACTCTATTTTTTTTTAATGCTTATTTCATTCTTTTTCCTCTTTGGATTATAACCAAATCAAAACTTCTCGAGTTATCAGAATCCACAATAAAATAAAGTCCTTTGTTATTCAACTTAGATGAAATAGTAATAGTTCCGTTCATTGGTATACTACGAAATTGGAATGAAATCCTCCAATATTTCCTATCTCTCCTTGTCCAATCCAAACAAAAAGGGACAATTTGAACAAAAGGTACACATCTTTTTTTAGAATTAGTCTGTTTTTATGTTATTTCGTACTGTACAATTCCTTTAGTTTGCGAGATCATTTACCCCTCGGGGTAATGAAAAGAATTATAGAATGAGAATGGATTGTTAATTATGCCTAGATCTCGGATAAATGCAAATTTTATTGATAAGACCTCTTCAATTGTAGCCAATATCTTATTACGAATAATTCCGACAACTTCCGGAGAAAAAAAGGCATTTACCTATTACAGAGATGGTGCGATTTGATTCT
>PYDT01001380.1:37500-57500 GCA_004837865.1 Musa balbisiana
GTAGCTTGGCAAGGAAATTTGAGTCATGGATACAAGACCCTTTACATGTAAGACCTATTGCTCATGCAATTTGGGATCCTCATTTTGGTCAACCAGCTGTAGAAGCCTTTACTCGAGGAGGTGCTACCGGTCCAGTGAATATCGCTTATTCCGGTGTTTATCAGTGGTGGTATACAATCGGATTACGCACTAATGAAGATCTTTATACTGGAGCTCTTTTTCTATTATTTCTTCTGCTATATCCTTAATAGCGGGTTGGTTACACTTACAACCAAAATGGAAACCAAGCGTTTCGTGGTTCAAAAATGCCGAATCTCGTCTAAATCATCATTGTCAGGACTTTTCGGAGTGAGTTCTTTGGCTTGGACAGGACATTAGTTCATGTCGCTATTCCAGGATCCAGGGGACAGTACGTCAGATGGAATAATTTTTTAGATGTATTACCCTATCCTCAGGGTTGGGACCACTTTTTACGGGTCAGTGGAATCTTTATGCCCAAACCCTGATTCGAGTAGCCATTTATTTGGTACTTCCCAAGGAACAGGAACTGCCATTCTAACCCTTCTCGGTGGATTTCATCCACAAACGCAAAGTTTATGGCTGACCGATATTGCTCATCATCATTTAGCTATTGCATTTATTTCCTGATCGCTGGTCATATGTATAGAACTAACTTCGGGATTGGGCACAGTATCAAAGATCTTTTAGAAACACATATTCCTCCAGGGGGTCGATTAGGGCGTGGGCATAAGGGTCTTTATGACACAATCAATAATTCGCTTCATTTTCACTTAGGTCTTGCTCTAGCCTCTTTAGGGGTTATTACTTCCTTAGTAGCTCAACACATGTACTCTTTACCTGCTTATGCATTCATAGCACAAGACTTTACTACTCAGCTGCGTTTATACTCATCCCCAATACCTCGCGAGGGTTATCTGACAGGATCCTGTTGCCTCATGGAGCTATCTTCTTCCTTAGAGATTTTATACATCCAGACAGAATGAGATCAGTAGTTGCAAGAATGTTAGACCACAAAGACTATCATATCTCATTTAAGTTGGGCCAGCCTGTTCTCTTGGTTCCATACCTTGGCCTTTATGTTTCATCCACGATAACTATGCTCGCTTTTGTTACTGCGGACAAACTAAATCTGTTGAACCTATATTTGCCCAATGATACACTCCGCTCATGGTAAAGGAACTTCATATTGGTTCGATGTGGGGGGGGGGGGGGGGGGTACTCTTATCTTCCAACGAATGGCCCAGCTTCAATGCAGGTCCGCACCATATGGTTACCGGCTTGGTGAATGCTGGTTAATGAGAAGAGTAATTCACTCTTCTTACAATAGGTCTGGGGACCTTCTTGGTTCTCATGCTATTGCTCTAGGTTTTGCAGACAACTACATTGATTTTCTGTAAAAGGTCTTTTAGATTCACGTGGTTCCAAGTTAATGCCAGAATAAAAGGATTTCGTTATAGTTTTCCGTTGCGACGGCCCAGACGCGGCGGTACTTGTGATATTCTGCTTTGGGACGCATTTTATTTGGCAGTTTTCTGGATGTTAAATACCATTGGGGTGGGTTTTCCTTTTTATTTGCATTGGAAACCTCACTTTATGCAGGGTCGTTTCACAATTTTTAATGAATCTTCCATTATTTATGGGATGTTAAGAAGATTATCTATGTTAACTCTTTCACGGGAAAACTATCATGGATATATCCTTTGGTATGAATAGTTTATCCGTATGGCGTGGATGTTCCTTATTGTACATCTTCTTGTTGGCTCCTGGATTTATGTTTTTAATTCTTGGCGCGGATATGGCAGTAATTGATTGAAACTTTAGCCTGGGCTTCAATGACGCACACCTTTGCTATTTGATTCGATGGGAGTAACCAGTGGCTCTTTCCATTGTGCAAGCACGATTGTTTGGATTAGCCACACTTTTCCGTGGTTATATTCACTTCATGCAGCTTTCTTCTCTTGATTCTCTACAATCAGGAAAAATTTGGTTTAATTTAATTTATGTTATTTATTATTTTTTTTATGACCTGTTATCAGCAACAATCTCCTTGTTTCGATGGAGAGGAGGATCTACCTTCTTTAGTTTTTACCTCAGACCGACTGTACCATTGATAATAATGGAACTGAACATTATATTATGGCAAGAAAATTTGATTCAGAGGGCGAAGAAGCGCAGAATTGGAACAGAAATATCATTTGATCGTCGAACCTCAAAAAACAAAAGCCGAACAGTTCCATCATTGAGTGAAAAATGGGATTCATGGCAATTGCAATCCCCCCCACGTAATGTGCACCTATACGCTTCCATCGACGTTGTTTTTGGACTGAGGACCTAGAGCTAACTCTCGGACTTTGGGCTATCCGGACACCATACTCGAGACATGTTTCATGCATGTTGTTACCAGGGCGCAATAAGATCCAGTTGGTAAATAAGAAAAATATCCGTTCGTATTGTATGAATCTCTCGATCTATTATCATAGAAGAATAGAGGAGCCCTCTTACCATTCTGTAGAAAGGACTATTCTATTTGTACGGATATGGTAGAGGGGCGTATCCAATCTTCTTCGTCCAAAGTTCCCGGTTCTTCACGCGAGTCGAGCATTTTGGTACTCGCAAGGCTCATAACCTTAGGCACGGTTTTCAAATCTGTCTCCGCAACATTTTTTTGTAAAAAAAAAAAGCTTTTTAATAGTTAGCATTATATTCGAATGTCATTTTGATTTTATCTCTTATCTTAATCCATAATCATTACTTCACCGTGGGCGGATAGCGGAATCGAAAACCACATCTTCTCCTTGGCAAAGATAATTTTACCCTTCGACCATATCCGCATTTTCTCTGCGGTTCCTGATACGCACGCTATATGTCCACACATATATGACATATATCATATTCAATATCGTCTCGGAGATCATATGTACAGGGCCACATATTCAGATACCATAATGAAATAAATTTTTTTTGGAACCAGATTGAATCTTGATGTGTCCCCTCACACAATCCAATAGTAAATTTAATTAGATTAGAAGAGAAGATGGAGTTTTGATCGGGTAAATCAAAAATAAGTTCACGAGATAGAGAAAAATTCGATATCTTACCAGAAACTAATCAATCCATAATGCTGTACCGGAAAATACAATATTTTTTATACTTACAACCATCAGAAGAAGCAAACTACAACGGGTACACTAATCAGTAAGCTGATGAAGTCGCAATTTAAGCCAAAACAGCTAATTGTAAAGCAATAGTCATGTGTGTAATCCCCCAGCTACCAACAAATGAACTATACCATCATTGATCCTCGCGTAGGTCCAAATTTTGTAATAAAATTCATCATGTCGGATTGACCCTGAATCCATTTGATTCTTTAGACTTTATTACTTACGCTTAAGTTTATCGGCCATGGAGTCGAGGGATTTAGTATTACTTCACAAGCAGAATACTGGATCAGCATAGATCTATGTATACAATCTACAGATAGATACATCGAAATATGGATTTTGCTCTGGGATGTTTTCTACAGATCGTTTGGTATCATCCTCATATATTCAGATTCCATTGTAGGAATAATAGAAATTGTCTGGGGAGAGATGTTTGAGTTGGTTGATAGCTCGGTCCTTGAAAACCGGTATAGTCTAAACCAAGAACTCATCGAGGGTTCGACTCCCTCTCTCTCCTTTTTTTTGCTTGTTGAATAAATTTGTTTTCTTTTATTCATTTGGCCCGTTATCTTCAGAAAAAGGAATGCCCGGCTCTTAGAATAGCCGGCCAGAACAGAAAAAAATAAGAAATAGATATCAAAAAGAAAAAGAAGAAAAAATCTCAACTATGAGGGGTCCATGGAAAGACAGGTTTCCACCTCACGATCGATTCCTTTTTCAAAGCTCTGCAGCTGCACGGGTCCCTTCCGCAATTCCACAAATGCCCCACAAAAGAAGAATCTTCGAAACAAATGGGAGGTCGCCAACCACTTCTGGATAACATAATGACTGCATTGACTCGGTAGCGACGCCACCCCGGAATTAAGACCCAAGGAGCCTGAGTCATCTATTCTGCCGAACGTCGTTCTTTGCCAGGGTTTTCTGTCTTTTTTCAGCCTACTCAAGTCCAACCATTGGGACCCCTTAGAGGTTCTAACCAGGGACAACATAAGATCCAAAAACGCATGTTCTCCTCCAAAAATAATCTTCCCATCGGGAACGCTTAATATTTACCTAAACCAGTTAGTCCTTGAGCGGATCCCACGTAGCTCCAAGCGTTTGGTCTCTGACTAGAAAGTAAATCCTTGAGCTTGAGAAGCTTTCTGGCCCTGTAGGTCCGTAAAAACTCACTAGGAAAGCTGTATTATTAAACCAGACAAAACAACAACGATAAAACCAAGACCGATAAAGCACCTAAACTATAAGACAAGTAAGCCTCTCCAGACCATACAATGCATGCGAGCCGCATGCAAATGTTTGGTTAAATATGACCAAATTCCACCAAGCTCTACAAGGGAACCTAACCATACATGTTCCCCCCAATTATTCTTCTAAAGTCTCCACACTAACATCCATCCTTCCCCCCAAAAGGATATTTTAGTAATAACCAATAGACACTTGGGCTAGTCAAGTTGTAATTTTCTACGTCCTCCCCCCCCAGGGGCCCAGTATCCATATAATGCCCCCCAATAAACAGCCTGATCACTAGAGAACAGCCCTAGACCCTAACCACAATGAGTGAATACCCAAAATGGTAGTCTGTTTAATTTCTAATCTTTCCCATACATCACCGTGAAGAATGGAAAAGATTCTTCAAGAGTCTCGTGTCCCAGTACGCGCCTGATCATACCACCACAGCTAAGACTGCAGGAAATTAAGTGAATAACTCAGATACAAATATGGAAGGTGTCCTCACCTCTCCCCCCGGACTACCCCCCAACCCTAGAGTAATAGGGCGGCAGAAAATCATCCTTGTTTCATACCATGGTTTCTCTGGAACTAACTGAAGCCACTTCAATAGGTTCATGCCGCCCCGGCCCAGAATACGATTAATCCGGGCATGAGCTACTGAGCTTCCCAAGTAGTTTACCGAACAAATTTATAAGCTGCATTCACGTCCCACCAAGCGAACCCGGTGGTTTTCCTTGGTCACGACCACTAAGCTAAAGTTTCCTTAAAGAGCGTTTCCACGTTTTAGAACACAAAAAACAACCTCCTCAGGGATATAAGGTTTTCATGAGGCTGATCCTGAAGCCCGCCATCCAAGCACGAATACCTCGTTTTAGATATATTTTGGTGTAGAAAGTCTCAAATTCATGATCTCCGCTGCACGGATTTCTTGGGAACGAGTCATAGGCACGTAGAGTCAGAGCCAACCGACTCCCCATAGCACTCATCCATAAAACCAGTTTACGGGTATCACATAGCATAAAGAAATGTACCAATCTTTTCTGGAAAAGCCCCCCAAAGATTGGACCAAAAACTTAGCGTGACCTTGAATAAGTCCTTCGCTTGATTGTGTTAAAAGCAAACGAAATGTATTTGCACCGTCACCATCGTCGAATAAGTATTTTCTAACGTAGCACCATGAATAGGCGTCATAAGCAGAGCAGTGCGCCTATACTCCGTCAACTCCCGCAATATTGAAAATGGTTCACGGTCCAATTTGAAACCCTTGGAAAGAGGATGATCGAAATATGGCTGCACGGCCAAAACTAGTTGCAAAGAACCAGCCAGATTGACCCAGTGGATAAATCAGAATGACTGAAAACAAAACACAGCAATTTGGAGCAGAGAATGCGATTGCATTATAAGGTCGCAATTGAACAGATGATCGAGCAGTTCGAATGACGTAACATGAAACCTATTAGTGCGAAAGCCATGGAGAGCACAAAAGCCCAGACCGCCTAATTTGACATCCAACGAGTAAAATCTCCTTGTGCGTCAGGACCCCAAATAGTATCCAACAAAGAATGCTAAACTATTCGCAGTGAAGTGGAAACTGCAGCGGTTAGAAATTGCAACCTTCCAAATAGACCGCCAATTCCATGGGTATACCTGAATTACAAAAGTTGTACCTTTAAACCACCTCCTAAAGCGAATAAAGCACAGGAAAGAGCCATAGCCGGACCAACCTCAAAAACGAAACGGTCACTCCGTAAGCCCAATCATCCATATATCAAATAGATCATTTTCTTCTTTGGTAAATTTACCAATGCCTTAGTCTACGAACCTCCTATTACCCTTCACGCATTTCCGAACACCGCATATCAATCCAAGGCCTACGATAGTTCATTATCTGTGGACGATTTCTCGCGTTCCATGCCCCTTACAATGGGTTTCGAATATACAAATCTCTTTTCTATTGGGCCACAAACCTCTAGTAAATAAATCCCCGACTCGCGTCGATTAGTCCTTTAATTACCTTAGCTTATACTTTACTTATAACTTATACGATATAGAATAATAAGTATTTGAACCCTGAATTGTCTAATGACCATTTACAGTTACAGAGTATATCTTTTAACGGGTCCAAACAAACAAAAAAAGAAATTTCACTGTTTTTTCCTGCACCCTAAACTAGATTAAATATTTAAATAATGGTAGATGGAAATGAAAGTAAAGTCCCTTTCTCGCATTCGTATCTCTATTGCATTGGCGAAGAACAAACAATATCTGATTCTGAAATCAAGGAAAGATATTGAAAATATATTTTTCGAAATAAACTTTTACTTTTATATGTAGCGGAAAGATATCGATTTTAGCCATGGGAGCATTCGGGGTAAGAAAATATCATTAATCGGAAATATAGACAATTCCTGACTTGCGTGGTCTAAGGAAATAAAAAAATCCGCTTGTACAAGTTCATCTATATCGAATTTAATATCAGATGAGCCGATGAGTCGTCATTCAATGGGTTGGTCCACTTACTTTTTTGATTTAGAATATGCTGGGTTTTGATAAAAACACATGGAGAAAGTAAGAATACTTTGGTTTGGCGATTCATAATAGGCGATTGGACATCTAGAATATTCCTGTTCCAAAACAAAAATTTGAATAATTAGACATGAAGATGACTACTTTTGTCATACAGAGTAACTGTCTAATAACTACAATTATTCATAATTTTTTATACTAATAATAATGTATACTAATAAGATGAATAATGTTCACTTTTTAACTAGAACTCGTAAAATCAGAAGTCATTATAATGGTGGTACCCTTTTCTTTTTAGAATAAAAAGAAATCATATTCTCCACCGAAAAACAAGACTAAAAACTTTAGTTTAGTGGAAAAAGCCTTATCGGATTTGAACGAGACTGACGGCTACCATGGCGGTTAACTCACCACTGAGTACAAGGATTGTTTTATTCGATTCATGAATTATAGCCTTTTTCCATTATGGTCTACTGCATAAATATGTACAGATATATACATATATGCACATAATAATATACAATATATATAATTCATTTAGGAGGCAATCAATTGTTTACCCCCAAAAGTAAAAAGTGGGCAAATTTTTTATTTTTTTTTTTTGATAAAAATCATGACAAGGAATGTTCAAGACCGAACCCGCTTGTTACCCTTTACTGACCCATCAAAACAAGATGCACATGCTTGATACATGTTACCAATCTGACATCGACATAGATTCGATAGATTTTCTGGAATAGTGGATGCAGGGTATGCGTACCCTGAACCGGAATTCTTATAAAAAAATAAAAAAGAAGAAAAAAGGAAATTCTATCGTTTTTAAATTTTCTGACTTAATGTGAGATAGTGATAGGCATACTTTATCTGAACAATGAACGAAGCAATGATAGTTCAAATTAATGAGTTAAAATTGAAGAAAAGAAATTAAGTGGGGTTCTACCCATTTTCTGTTCTGCGGACCAACACTGCCTGAATGACGGAGAGTCCTGTACCTCCTTTAGCTATATAAAATAGTTTATGGGATGGTCATTTCATGAACCATCAATCCAAAACAAATTCTATGGAATCATAAACATAAAAGTAGGAAAAGAAGTGTTCAGATCTAGTCATATCATATAGTTATATTGACATTCCAAAAAACTACTCATACTCTCATAAAGTATGATGACAGTTGGGCGGATATGCCCCTATCGCTAGGTGGTCAGGACACTCTCTTCAGGAGGCAGCGGGGATTCGACTTCCCCTGGGGGTATACGAAAGGAAGTGGATCATGGATTATCAAAAGCCTAGAAGGAATTCTCCTGGAGGCGATGCCGAGCGGTTATGGGGACGTGACTGTAAATTCGTTGGCGATATGTCTACGCGGTTCAAATCCAGCTCGGCCCAAAATTCGCCGCTCCATGAATATGTATAAACCAATGATATAACCAATTTGTCCCCCGAAAACAAAAATACCTGATCCGTAAAAGAGAAAGAGTCCATTTGTTTTCTTATCCATGTTTTTCTCATTCGTTCTGATCTTTTCTTTCTAACGATCAGATATAATACTTAACAAAGCAAAGATTATAAAGGAAAATCGTCGTTTTTTCTCAATGAAAGGTTGAGTATCCATTTGGCAATAAAAAAAAATAAACACAGGTTACTAGTAATCCGTGTCACTTCACTATAGTCCAATCTATGTGTTCTATGATATGATATCGTGTATATGATATCAGTTACTGTAGATCTTCGGTCTCTGTTACAAAACGCGACGACGAAAGTTTTTTCTGAACCATTACGAATATGTATACCATACACCTCGCTGGGATTGTAGTTCAATTGTGGTCAGAGCACCGCGCCCTGGTCAAGGCGTAGCTGCGTGCGAGCCCCGTCAGCCCTGACTAGGATCCGACCGATGAATGGAGAAATGAATTTCTCTATTTTCCGTGAAAAAGGAGACAGGGAGCAAGATCTAATCCCCAGTGGAGATCCTTATTTCTTTTGTTTTTCATTTCGCATTTATCTCATACAAATACAGAATTTTCCATTTATTTTCCACTAGGGCGAGTGATAAGGGAGAGCATTAACAATATAGATTCGTACAATCGGTGGTATTCCTATATTTAGTATTTTAAGAGATACTCGTCTGCTTTCTTTTCTCGATTTTCCTTGATAACTAAATAGAATAAGTCTCCTATTTTTACGAGAGTACATACGCAACTGTATCGTTTATTGTACAATACATATGAACTTAACATAATACCTCGCGAGTACTTGTCAGTTAAACGACACCCTTTTAAGCTTCGACTTGTTGTGTATCCTCAATGACTAATTGGAACAATCTATCGCATTCTCATTTAAATTGCACCTTAATTTTTGAGTATTGCCTTCCAGCCCAATCGAGAAAAGATACTAATCAAATAAAGAAAGACCAAGCAAGTTCCTTTTTATTAAATTTGTTGGAATTATATTAGCTTTTATACTTAAAAACCCGTCCCCTTTTTTTCCATCTCACTTTCTACTCTTTGGATCTGTGTGTGATTCCATAGAATATACCAGTCAGAAAGACCCTCATATTGTTATGTCATAATTGTATGTATAGTATCACGAAGGAGTAGTATATAAGAAGACGGTAGGGTTATTTATAGAAAAGAAAAAGTGGAAAAGGATGCAAATTCAATGGAGCTTTATTGGATCAGAGTCCCAGTTCAATTTAGTATGGGAGACAGGCTTCCCTATTTCTACTATTCAATTCTCGACGATGAATCGATTTGATAGATCAGATATTGTTATTCATAATATTGATCCGATTCGTATCATCATGAGGCAATCTCCATTGATTAAGGAATCAAATTTCTCACTCTAGGGATTAGATCCCCGAGTTTAGTGGTGTCTAGTAAAAAACAATGAGATTATGGAAGTAATATTCTCGCATTTATTGCTACTGCACTGTTCATTCTAGTTCCTACTGCCTTTTTACTTATCATCTACGTAAAAACAGTCAGTCAAAATGATTAATTTGACTGAAACTTGATTTATTAGTTCTTATCAATGGAGTGAATAAATTGAAAGAAACGGATTCAACTCCAAGTCTTAAATGAAATGATCTGTCTTGAATCATCAGTATCTAGATAATCAGTATGGAGAATAGTAGTATCTGAACCGGATAGTATGTAAGTATTTATTACCGATTAATATGTTTTCATAGAAGTTGTACTTATACAGATATAGTCTTTTCTATATAGAAAGCCTATATCTAGGTCACTCTACAATATGTTATGACATAGATTAGATGTATATCTAAATAGTACATCAAATAACAGTCCAATTCTATTATTTTTTTTTGGCTACATTTACTTGTGTGGATTTCGATCAATTCAAAATAATTGAAGGCCAACTCTTCTAATTCCTGGTTTTCTTAGAATTATATATATATAGGTAGAGGTCCCGAGATCTATCAAAGGAATCAATGGAGCAAGACAAAACGAGTATGGGCATATTCTACTATAAATTAAATAAAAAAAAGATAAAAAAAACGAAACAAAGAAAAAGAATCTTTTTCTTTTTTTAGAGTTTTCCCAGCTTCAGAAGTCTTGCTTGATCTTACAGATTATCTGCGATCTGTCTATTCCATGATACTTCTTCAGATTTGAAAAAGAAGTAGATTAATATAGTAAATACCTTCCCCAATTTTTTTGCTTAAACATGACATGAGATGAGTCAAAAAGCATAAAAAATCTCTAGGAGTCTAAAAAAAGGTGAAATGCGCGATATGTGGATCGCTCACGTAAGAAAGATCTAATCTTATTATTGTCTAACCTCTTTGGACCAACAACTAGTCATTTCCATAGAAAGTATGTATTGTCGTATCTAATATAATTAAATCGCGGAACGGCTTTCTCTTCTCTTAGAACAGTAAAAGTAAGAAAGAGGGAAACAAATAAGAAAAAAAGAAAAAACCAATTTCAGATTTTTTCTTTTTTATAATCCTAATTCCTGGTAAGAGCTTGGTTTAATCAACATGAATATTTAGGAAATTCGGTGAAAAAATTTCTATCATGCGTAGATTTAGGTTTCGAATATACACATGTATCATTCATTCTTTGATCGAATGGTTTTATTTTATTATGTATTTTCTTATTCATTACTGAGATTTCAGTCTAATTTTTGAACTAGACATCTTTTTTTTAAAAAAAGCTTTGCAAAACGATCAATTACACAATTGATAGATTCCATGTACTCATCGATTACTCGATAGTAGTAACCCCTTAGTCCACTCCGTCCCCTACTACAGTGGAGGGAAAGATGTAGACTACCATTAAAGCAGCCCAAGCGAGACTTACTATATCCATATAACTTATGTCTCCTATCTCTATGAAGGAATATTCCATTATTGATCAATAATCATAGTGGAATCAATGGCACAGAGTCAAAATGGATTCTGACTTAACTTAAGGCTATTTATGACCAATCCAAGATCTACGTCGTAACAAAGTATAAGTTTCTGTAAATCGGGAAGCATTAAGCATAAATACAATACACACACCTTTTCTCGGAAAAATGACATAGCAAAGGAAATCGCCTATCCCAATGGAACAGTAGGAGTACTCGACCTATTGTTTGTTACCCTTTTTCATAAGCAAAAGACATCAAATATACCATCAAGATAGATACTATCTATCATATACCTCTATTTTCCTATTTGTCTAAGCCTTACTGTTTTTTTTTGTGAAAAATGGGGAACAGCCCTCACCAGAATATTAACGATCATCCGTTCTTTTTTTCGTAATCCCCCTATCCTACACGGGCAAAGAAATTTTTTTGTTTCTTCAACTTTTACTTTTGACTCTTTACCAATAAGAGCCGACAACTATCCTGATTGAATGTTTTTGAGTACTCAGAGACTCTCGGAGTCTGGATCACAGTATCTTCAGTCCTTTCGCACAACTTCAAATTGATTTCCCATCAGCCTACCAATCGAATCCAGACAGAGTCCTATAACACAACGGTGGTAGTGTAAGATATTAGAATTCGTGATAGTCTTTCGTACAATCTCTTCTTCAATCCTAGTAGCAAAAATGGAGTGTCCTTTAGGAACCTTTGGATACCAAGATTTCCGACCTCTTACTTTCGTAGTTTTTGAATCCCAGAATTGACTGTCACTATTCTTATTCTAATTTATACCTTTCTTATTCTACTTTTTTTTATTCTACTTATCAAATATAATTCCGAACCATCATAATCATATTAAAATCATAATCATATTAATAAGTAAGCTTACTTCATCCCTATTTGTACCGGTTTGGGCCACACCCAAGCCCGGATTTTGAGAAAAAAATTGACTTTTCTCTTTAAAAAAAATTGACTTCTTTATAGACTCAGTTCTAAAAATAAAGTATCGATAGGCTTATCCTTTTTGCCTCGCCTATCTCCGGGGACAGAATTCGTCGAGTTAATCAGCAGAATAAGAAATCCCAAGTTTTTGTTGATCAGGCGACACCCAGATTTGAACTGGGGATAAAGGATTTGCAGTCCCCCGCCTTACCACTTGGCCATGTCCGCCAAACCAATTCGATATCCAAATAAGATAAAAATAGATTTCTGTTCAAAGAACTTTAAAATAAGGGCAAATTGGAACCATTACTATTTTTTTTGTTGTTTTGAATTAGTGAAAGGTTCTTCATTTGTATCTTTCTCAAATTGTTGCGTTTCCTTAATGGCATAACAAAATCAAATTGATTATTGACATCATATCCATTTTTTCATAATATCAATCTTTTTCAATTCATATACAATATAAATTATAACATTCTATATGTGGTATAATGTAAACCGCAACACAACTTGTTACACAGATACCGCTCTTATTACATATCCCCATGAGCCTAACATATAGCAATCGGCATGCCTTCTTTTTCATTTTCTATATGCAATAGAAAAAATAGGAATTATGATATAGTGCGACCTGACTTCTGTTGCCACAAGTGAAATTACGATAAAAGATGTGGATATGCGACAGAGATACTATATGCAGGCACTATAAATATTACTCCGATGACCATTCATCATATTCCTATATATCTACTAGCAAAAAATAATTCGAAATTTTTTTTGAACATGAAATGAAACTCAAATAAAATTAAGTATGCTACACAAAGGGAACTCCTTATTGTTCTGTCTTTCTTTATCTCATGCATCGAGATTCAATTTCATCCTGAATCCATTTATTTTTTTGGTACCCAACAATCTGATCGTTATATCATAATAATAGTGATCGTTATATCATAATAATAGGTAGAAATGATCTAATAAAGGGTTAAAATGAATGAATGTTTATATTTTTCTATTTCCTTTACCGGTTCTCACCTCCATAAGGAAGGCACAGAATTTTTCCGGGAGTGCGTTTTTCACTCCATCCCTTATGTAGCCGGTCGCAACAACTCGAACTTAGACGTTGCCGAACATGCTCTTCATTCCCTCTTCTCATTTCCGTTCATACGTATGAAATACATATATGGAGTTGGCTAAAATTTCATGTGATTCAGTAAACAGAATATACATTCCATCATTGCTAGATCGATCCGTATGGTTCGATAAATAGTGAGCTAATAATGGGATTTTTCAATAAACAGGAAACTTAAGATTAAGATGCTCCGGAATGATGGAAATGAGGGAATGTCCACAATACCTGGATTTAGTCAGATCCAATTTGAGGGATTTGTAGGTTCATTAATGAGGGCTTGACGGAAGAATTTCATAAGTTTCCAAAAATTGAAGATACAGATCAAGAAATTGAATTTAAATTATTTGTGGAAAGATATCAATTGGTAGAACCCTTGATAAACGAAAGAGATGCTGTGTATGAATCACTCACATATTCTTCTGAATTATATGTACCCGCGGATTAATTTGGAAAACCGGTAGAGATATGCAAGAACAAACCGTTTTTTATTGGAAACATTCCCTAATGAATTCCCTGGGAACCTTTATAGTAAATGGAATATACAGAATTGTGATCAATCAAATATTGCAAAGTCCGGGTATTTACTACCGTTCAGAATTGGACCATAACGGAATTTCTGTCTATACCAGCACAATAATATCAGATTGGGGAGGAAGATCGGAATTCGAAATTGATAGAAAAGTCAAGGATATGGGCCCGTGTAAGTAGGAAACAAAAAATATCTATTCTATTCTTCATCAGCTATGGGTTCGAATCTAAGAGAAATCTAGACTAATGTTTGTTACCCTGAATTTTCTTGTCTTTCCCGAATGATAAGGGAAAAAAACAAGATTGGGTCAAAAGAAAATGCTATGGTTGGAATTTTATCAACAATTTGCTGGTGAGGCGGGATCCGGTATTTTCTGAGTCTTTATGTAAAGAATTACAAAAGAAATTTTTCAACAAAGATGTGAATTAGGAAGGATTGGTCGACGAAATAGGAACCGGAGACTGAATCTTGATATACCTCGAACAATACATTTTTATTACCACGAGATGTATGGGCTGCTGCGGATCATTTGATCGGAATTCAATTTGGAATGGTACACTTACGATATGATCACTTGAAAAATAACGATGCGTCTATAGCGGATCTGTTACAGGATCAATTCGGACTGGCTCTTGTTCGTTTAGAAAAATGCGGTTCGAGGAACTATATGCGGAGCAATTCGGCATAAATTGATACCGACTCCTCAAAATTTGGTAACTTCAACTTCATTAACAACCACTTATGAATCGTTTTTGGCCTACATCCTTTATCTCAAGTTTTTGATCGAAACTATCCATTGACACAAATCGTTCATGGGCGAAGAAATGGAGTTATTTGGGGTCCTGATGAAGATTGACGGGGCGGAACTGCTTAGTTTTTTCGGATACGAGGATATTCATCCTAGCCACGTATGGACGTATTTCGGCCAATATGACACGTCCGAAGGAAATCAATGTTGGGACTATTGGATCCTTTAGCCATTCATGTGAGGATTGGTCATTGGGGATCTATAGAGAGTCCATTTTATGAAATATCTGAAAGATCAAAAGAGGCACAGATAGTTTAGTGTATCACCAAATAGAGATGAATATTATATGGTAGCAGCAGGAATTCTTTGGCCTTGAATCGGGGTATTCAGGAAGAACAGGTTGTTCCAGCCGATACCGTCAAGAGTTCCTGACTATTGCATGGGAAACAGATTCATCTTAGAAGTATTTTTCCCTTCCAATATTTTTCTATTGGAGCTTCCCTCATTCCTTTTATCGGAGCATAATGATGCGAATCGGGCTTTAATGAGTTCTAATATGCAGCGCCAAGCAGTTCCGCTTTCTCAGTCCGAGAGGTGCATTGTTGGAACTGGACTGGAACGCCAAACGGCTCTAGATTCGGGGGTTTCCGCTATAGCCGAACACGAGGGAAAGATCATTTATACTGACCCTCACAAGATCATTTTATCAAGTAATGGGGACACTACTATAAGTATAAGTATTCCATTAGTTATCTATCAACGTTCCAACAAAAATACTTGTATGCATCAAAAACCTCAGGTTCCGCGGGTAAATGCATTAAAAGGGACAAATTCTAGCGGACGGTGCGGCTACAGTTGGGGGGGAACTTGCTTTAGGAAAAAACGTATTAGTAGCTTATATGCCATGGAAGGTTACAATTCTGAAGACGCAGTACTAATTAGCGAACGTCTGGTATATGAAGATATTTATACTTCTTTTCACATCCGGAAATATGAAATTCAGACTCATGTGACAAGCCAAGGACCTGAAAGAATCACTAAGGAAATACCACATCTAGAGGCTCATTTACTCCGCAATTTAGACAGAAATGGAGTTGTGATGCTGGGATCTTGGGTAGAAAACAGGTGATATTTTAGTAGGTAAATTAACACCTCAGACAGCAAACGAATCGTCGTATGCTCCAGAGGATAGATTATTACGAGCCATACTTGGAATTCAGGTATCCACTGCAAAAGAAACTTCTCTAAAACTACCTATAGGCGGAAGAGGTCGCGTTATTGATGTGAGATGGATCCGGAAAAAAGGGGGTTCCTGTTATAATTCGGAAATGATTCGTGTATATATTTCACAGAAACGTGAAATCAAAGTAGGTGATAAAGTAGCTGGAAGACATGGGAATAAGGGTATCATTTCAAAAATTTTGCCTAGACAAGATATGCCCTATTTGCAAGATGGAACACCTGTTGATATGGTCTTCAACCCATTAGGAGTACCATCACGAATGAATGTGGGACAGATATTTGAATGCTCGCTCGGGTTAGCGGGGGATCTGCTAAAGAGACATTATAGAATAGCACCTTTTGATGAGAGATATGAGCAAGAGGCTTCGAGAAAACTAGTGTTTTCCGAATTATATGAAGCCAGTAAGCAAACAAAAATCCATGGGTATTTGAACCCGAATATCCGGGAAAAAGCAGAATATTTGATGGAAGAACAGGAAATCCTTTTGAACAACCTGTTCTAATAGGAAAGTCCTATATTTTAAAATTAATTCATCAAGTTGATGATAAAATCCATGGACGTTCTAGTGGACATTACGCACTTGTTACACAACAACCCTTAGAGGAAGGGCGAAGCAAGGGGGACAACGAGTAGGGGAAATGGAAGTTTGGGCTCTAGAGGGATTTGGTGTTGCTCATATTTTACAAGAGATGCTTACTTATAAATCTGATCATATTAGAGCTCGTCAAGAAGTACTTGGTGCTACGATCATTGGAGGAAGAGTATCTAACCCAGAAGATGCTCCAGAATCTTTTCGATTGCTCGTTCGAGAACTACGATCTTTAGCTCTAGAACTGAATCATTTCCTTGTATCTGAGAAGAACTTCCAGATTAATAGGAAGGAAGCTTGATCTGAATGAATCAGAATTTCTATTCTATGATTGACCGGTATAAACATCAACAACTTCGAATTGGACTAGTTTCTCCTCAACAAATAAAGGCTTGGGCCAACAAAATTTTACCTAATGGAGAGATAGTTGGAGAGGTGACAAAGCCCTATACGTTTCATTATAAGACCAATAAACCAGAAAAAGATGGATTGTTTTGTGAAAGAATCTCTGGCCCATAAAAAGTGGAATTTGTGCTTGTGGAAATTATCGAGTGATTGGAGCTGAAAAAGAAGACCCGAAATTTTGTGAACAATGCGGGGTGGAATTTGTTGATTCTCGGATACGAAGATATCAAATGGGATACATCAAACTCGCATGTCCAGTGACTCATGTGTGGTATTTGAAACGTCTTCCTAGTTATATCGCGAATCTTTTAGATAAACCCCTTAAGGAATTAGAAGGCCTAGTATACTGCGATGTGTGATTTGATCAAAATTTTCGTTTTACAGATTCGGACTGAGAAACTGTCATCCCATTCAATCCGATTGGGGTGCCCCCGGCTCTGACATGTGTTTTGGGAGAAGTAAAAGTAACACGAAACTCAGAATTATAGGTGTATTCAATACTTCCAAATGCAAGGGGAATTGATCCATGGTCGATTCCGTATAAATAGGAATTGCTAGTTATACCTCGTGAAAAAAAACACTTTTTTGTGGAATCAGCTATTCCATTTCTTTATAGAGAGATTCTGTTTAAGCAAGCAAATATAGCATGGTTACAGAAGTCTATCTATCGCATATATGCTTCAAGGGGCATCATGGGATAACCATCGAGGTGAGTAGGGACCTAAAGGATCGAATAGAACGATATATAGACAAGTAAATCCCTTACGGGTCCCAAAGTATTCTTTTAAGGGGATTCATCATTTGACGGGAAGTAGACTACTCAAAAATCCTACATTTTTATTTTGTCATAAGTAATTCGGAAAATTAAAGTAAAAAAAGAAGAATGAATCGTTGGTCCTTAGTGGGAACTTGAGTAAGGAGTAGTTCTTTGTTTGTAGGGTTTTTCGAACAAACTTTTAAAATAAGGAAGAATCCCCTTTTTGAGGTAACTACTTGAGCCGGATGAAAGGAAACCTTCACGTCCGATTTTAAAAGGGGGAATCCAATCCTACAGGAACCTATCTCGATTTTTCTTTTGCTAGGCCCATAGCGAAAAAACCTACTTTCTTACGATTACGAGGTTTATTCGAATATGAAATCCAATCTCGGAAATACAGCATACCACTTTTTTTACTACCCAAGGCTTCGAGGCATTTCGAAATCGAGAAATCTCTACAGGAGCAGGTGCTATCAGAGAACAATTAGCCGATTCAGATTTGCGAATTATTACAGGTAATTCATTAGTAGAATGGAAGGAATTAGGGGAGGAGGGGTCCACTGGAAATGAATGGGAAGATAGAAAAATTAGAAGAAGAAAGGATTTTTTGGTTAGACGCATGGAATTAGCTAAACATTTATTCGAACAAATGTAGAACCAGAATGGATGGTTTTGTGCTTATTACCAGTTCTTCCTCCCGAGTTGAGACCAATCATTCAGATAGATGGGGGTAAACTAATGAGTTCGGATATTAATGAACTCTATAGACGAGTTATCTATCGGAATAATACTCTTACCGATCTATTAGCAACAAGTAGATCTACGCCAGGGGAATTAGTAATGTGTCAGGAGAAATTGGTACAAGAGGCCGTGGATACACTTCTTGATAATGGGATCCGTGGACAACCAATGAGGGATGGTCATAATAAAGTTTACAAGTCATTTTCAGATGTAATTGAAGGCAAAGAGGGAAGATTTCGTGAGACTCTGCTTGGTAAACGTGTCGATTATTCGGGACGTTCCGTCATTGTCGTGGGTCCTTCGCTTTCATTACATCAGTGTGGATTACCTCGAGAAATAGCAATAGAGCTTTTCCAAACATTTGTAATTCGTGGTCTAATCAGACAACATGTTGCTTCTAACATAGGAATTGCTAAAAGTAAAATTCGGGAAAAAGAACCCATTGTATGGGAAATACTTCAAGAAGTTATGCGGGGGCATCCTGTATTATTGAATAGAGCACCCACCCTGCACAGATTAGGCATACAGGCGTTCCAACCCTTTTTAGTGGAGGGACGCGCTATTTGTTTACATCCATTAGTTTGTAAGGGCTTCAATGCAGACTTTGATGGGGATCAAATGGCTGTTCATGTACCTTTATCTTTGGAAGCTCAAGCGGAGGCTCGTTTACTTATGTTTCTCATATGAATCTCTTGTCTCCAGCTATTGGGGATCCTATTTCCGTACCAACTCAAGATATGCTTATCGGACTCTATTTATTAACGATCGGGAATCGTCGAGGTATTTGTGCAAATAGGTATAATCCATATAGATATAGTTGCGGAAACTACCAAAATAAAAAGGTTGACAATAAAAAAAATGACTATAGGTATACGAAAAAGAAAGAACCCTATTTTTCTAGTTCCTATGATGCACTTGGAGCTTATCAACAGAAACGAATTAGTTTAGATAGTCCTTTGTGGCTCCGATGGAGACTAGATCAACGTGTCATTGGCTCAAGAGAAGTTCCCATCGAAGTTCAATATGAATCTTTGGGTACTTATCATGAGATTTATGGGCACTATCTAATAGAAGGAAGTGTAACAAAGGAAATCCGTTGTATATACATTCGAACTACTCTTGGTCATATTTCTTTTTATCGGGAAATAGAAGAAGCCATACAGGGGTTTTGTCGAGCCTACTCATACGCTATCTAAACTAAGAAATCAGATTAGGCGATGTTCGTGCCCATGGGAATTCGGGTCTCCCCAATTTCACTGGTATCATAATTTCTTAATTTCTGCGTGAATCAAGATTGAGATTGAGGAAAGGAAGTTTTCGAATCACTAACTCAGGTCCATTGTCGAATCCTACTTAGCAGAATAAATATAAGAGGTACTGTACTTATGGCAGAACGGGCCGATCTGGTCTTTCACAATAAAGTGATAAATGGAACTGTTATGAAACGACTTATTAGCAGGTTAATAGATCATTTCGGAATGGCATATACATCACATATCTTGGATCAAGTAAAGACTTTGGGTTTCCAACAAGCCACTGCTACATCTATTTCATTAGGAATTGATGATCTTTTAACAATCCCTTCTAAGGGATGGTTAGTCCAAGACG
>PYDT01001380.1:60000-85000 GCA_004837865.1 Musa balbisiana
AACTAATACCCTGTTTTGGTATTTCGATCGAAATACCAAAACAGGGTATTTTACGTAGAAATAGTATTCTTGCTTATTTTGATGATCCACGATACAGAAGAAGCAATTCGGGAATTACTAAATATGGAACCGTAGAGGTCAATTCAATCATAAAAAAAGAGGATTTGATTGAGTATCGAGGACCAAAAGAATTTAGTCCGAAATACCAAACGAAAGTAGATCGGTTTTTTTTCATTCTCGAAGAAGTGCATATCTTACCCGGATCTTCGTCGATAATGGTCCGGAACAATAGTATCATTGGAGTAGATACACAACTCGCTTTAAATACAAGAAGTCGAGTAGGCGGATTAGTCCGAGTGGAGAGAAAAAAAAAAAATATTGAACTAAAAATATTTTCCGGAGATATTTATTTTCCTGGAGAGGCAGATAAGATATCCAGGCACAGCGGCATTTTGATACCACCGGAAACAGAAAAAAAAATTTCTAAGGAATCAAAAAAATGGAAAAATTGGATCTATGTCCAACGGATCACACCTACCAAGAAAAAGTATTTTGTTTTGGTTCGACCCGTAGTCACATATGAAATAGCTGATGGCATAAATTTAGCAACACTTTTTCCTCAAGATCTCCTGCGGGAAAAGGATAATGTCCAACTTAGAGTTGTCAATTATATCCTTCATGGAAATGGCAAGTCAATTCGAGGAATTTCTCACACAAGTATTCAATTAGTTCGGACTTGCTTAGTATTGAATTGGGATCAAGAGCAAAAAGGTTCTCCGGAAGAGGTTCACGCTTCCTTTGTTGAGGTAAGAACAAATGATCTGATTCGAGATTTCATAAGAATTGAGTTAGTCAAGTCCACTATTTCGTATACCGGAAAAAGATATGATAGGGCAAGTTCAGGATTGATTTCCGATAATGGATTAGATCGCACAAATATCAATCCTTTTTTTTACAAGGCCAGGATTCAATCACTTACCCAACATCAAGGTACTATTGGTACATTGTTAAATCGAAATAAGGAATGCCAATCTTTGATAATTTTGTCATCATCCAATTGTTTTCGAATTGGCCCATTCAATGGTTCAAAATATAACAATATGACAAAAGAATCGGATCCCATAATCCCAATTAAGGATTTGCTGGGTCCCTTAGGCACTATTGTACCTAAAATAGCAAATTTCTATTCATCTTACCATTTAATAACTTATAATCAGATCTTGTTAAAGAAATATTTGCTACTTGACAATTTTCAACAGACTTTCCAAGTACTTCAAGTACTTAAATACTGTTTAATAGATGAAAATAGGAGGATTTATAATCCCGATCCATGCAGTAACATCATTTTGAATCCATTCCATTTGAATTGGCACTTTCTCCATCACGATTATTGGGAAGAGACATCTACAAAAATTAGTATTGGACAATTTTTTTGTGAAAATGTATGTCTATTCAAATACGAACCACACGTAGAAAAATCTGGTCAGATCATAATTGTTCATGTTGACTCCTTAGTTATAAGATCGGCTAAGCCCTATTTGGCCACTCCAGGAGCTACTGTTCATGGCCATTATGGAGAAATCTTTTACGAAGGAGATACATTAGTTACATTTATATATGAAAAATCGAGATCTGGTGACATAACGCAAGGTCTTCCAAAAGTGGAACAAATCTTAGAAGTACGTTCTATTGATTCAATATCGATGAACCTCGAAAGGAGAGTTGAAGGTTGGAACGAAGGTATACCAAAAATTCTTGGAATCCCCTGGGGATTCTTGATTCAAGCGGAGCTAACCATAGTTCAAAGTCGTATCTCTTTGGTTAATAAAATCCAAAAGGTTTATCGATCCCAGGGGGTACAGATCCATAATAGACATATAGAGATTATTGTACGTCAAGTAACATCAAAAGTGTTGGTTTCAGAAGATGGAATGTCTAATGTTTTTTCACCTGGGGAATTAATCGGATTGTTGCGAGCGGAACGAGCGGGGCGTGCTTTGGACGAAGCGATATCTTATCGGGCAATCCTATTGGGAATAACGAGGGCATCTTTGAATACTCAAAGTTTCATATCCGAAGCAAGTTTTCAAGAAACCGCTCGAGTTTTAGCAAAAGCTGCTCTACGGGGTCGTATTGATTGGTTGAAAGGCCTGAAAGAGAACGTTGTTCTGGGTGGGATTATACCTGTTGGTACCGGATTCAAAAAATTAGTGCACCGTTCAAGGCAAGACAAGAGCATTTATTTGGAAATCAAAAGAAAGAATCTATTCGATTTGGAAATGAGAGATATTTTGTTACACCATAGAGAATTATTTTGTTCTTACGTCCCATTTCCATGAGACATCAGAACAATCGTTTACGCGATTTCATGATTCCTAAGAGCAGATTCTTTTACTTTAACTATCTTTTCACTTTTAACTATCTGTCTTTTAACTTAACTATCTGGTCCGAGTATTGATTTGGTAAAAAAAAAATAAGTAATTAAAAGACATTAATGGTTTGTACCATGTATCAACGGTTAATTCCCGGTAGAAGGTTCCATCGGAACAATTATTTATTTCAAAGTACCTCGTCTCTTTGTTAAAAAGTTAAAAAAAAAAAGAAAAAACAAAAAGGAAGTGTGGGGAAAAATGACAAGAAGATATTGGAACATCAATTTGGAAGAGATGATGGAGGCCGGAGTTCATTTTGGTCATGGTACTAAGAAATGGAATCCTAGAATGGCCCCTTACATCTCTGCAAAGCGTAAAGGTATTCATATTACAAATCTCACTAGAACGGCTCGTTTTTTATCAGAAGCCTGTGATTTAGTTTTTGATGCAGCAAGTAGGGGAAAAAACTTCTTAATTGTTGGTACCAAAAATAAAGCAGCGGATTCAGTAGCATCAGCTGCAATAAGGGCCCGGTGTCATTATGTTAATAAAAAATGGCTCGGTGGTATGTTAACGAATTGGTCTACTACGGAAACGAGACTTCAAAAGTTCAGGGATTTAAGAGCAGAACAAAAGATGGGGAAACTCAACCGTCTTCCCAAAAGAGATGCCGCAATGTTGAAGAGAAAATTATCTGCCTTGCAAACATATCTCGGCGGTATCAAATATATGACGGGATTGCCTGATATTGTGATCATCGTTGATCAGCAAGAAGAATATATGGCTCTTCGAGAATGTGTAATTTTAGGGATTCCGACGATTTGTTTAATCGATACAAATTGTGACCCCGATCTCGCAGATATTTCGATCCCAGCCAATGATGACGCTATAGCTTCAATCCGATTGGTTCTTAACAAATTAGTATCCGCAATTTGTGAGGGCCGTTGTAGCTATATAAGAAATCGTTGATTATGATTAAGAATAATTAGTTAATTATTTTGGGATTTTATAGATTTATTGGATCGGTTACTATTCTTGAATTAAAAAAAGAAAAAACAAAATGGAAATGTGGGCATATTGATAATATGTTATGATGTTATGTGATTTCTTGGTATCCTATGTAATTTCTTGATATCCTAAATATACGATTGATGAATACAATTAGTGATTCAAGTTGGTGAGTTGAGAAAGAGATGGTTGCATCAAAATAATTTCTTTTTTGAAGTTCAATTTTTGTTAGAGGACCATATGAATGTTATACCATGTTCCATTAAAACACTCAAGGGGTTATACGATATATCGGGTGTAGAAGTAGGCCAACATTTCTATTGGCAAATAGGAGGTTTACAAGTCCATGCCCAAGTACTTATCACTTCTTGGGTAGTAATTGCTATCTTATTAGGTTCGGTGATCCTAGCTGTTCGGAATCCACAAACCATTCCGACCGGCGGTCAGAATTTCTTCGAATATGTCCTTGAATTTATTCGAGACTTGAGCAAAACCCAGATTGGAGAAGAATATGGTCCTTGGGTTCCCTTTATTGGAACTATGTTCCTATTTATTTTTGTTTCTAACTGGTCAGGCGCTCTTTTACCTTGGAAAATTATACAGTTACCTCATGGGGAGTTAGCTGCGCCCACGAATGATATAAATACTACTGTTGCTTTAGCTTTACTCACGTCAGTCGCATATTTTTATGCGGGTCTTAGCAAAAAAGGATTGGGTTATTTTGGGAAATACATTCAACCAACTCCAATACTTTTACCAATTAACATCCTAGAAGATTTCACAAAACCCTTATCTCTTAGTTTTCGACTTTTCGGGAATATATTGGCTGATGAATTAGTAGTTGTCGTTCTTGTTTCTTTAGTCCCTTCAGTAGTTCCTATACCTGTCATGTTTCTTGGATTATTTACAAGTGGTATTCAAGCTCTTATTTTTGCAACGTTAGCTGCGGCTTATATAGGTGAATCCATGGAGGGTCATCATTGACTAGCTTTCAAATAGTCTTTTTATTATTATTATTAAGTAAGTTTATCCCAATTCTTGCATGGTTCAAGATAATCCAATTGGTTGGGGAACATAATAACGTATTACTATATGACTTAGAGTTTTAGGAGAAAAGATGGACGGTATTACAGAATTGTAAAAAAAAAAGAAGGGTTGGGGAGGTTATACTAGATGTATGTAATGTCTATAAGCTCGGACCCCGTCTATGTTTCTAGGAATGATTCTAGAATCCGATTTAATCTAAAAAAAAATGCGGGTGGTTTACGTTTTTACGTTATGGAAGAAACAAATATATATGTCATATTAGAATGACATTAGATATTCATTAGTTATATAGGCTCACCCATTACTATAATCTATATAACATCATTTACATAATCTATCTTCTATTACTTAATATACATACTAGTACTATATTAATACTATTACTATTTTTATAATCATAACTTATATCTTGTAATATATATAAGCCTATACATAATTCATCCTATTACATAATAACCTATAATAATATAATAATACTATAATAAATATAATTAATAAATAAATAAATAAATACTAAGTAATAAATACTAAGTAATTAAATAAGTATTAGTAACATTAATAATGAGTGTTAATATTAGTTAATAGCTAATATTAATATTCATATGTTAAAATATCTAAGTATCAATAAGTATTAGTTAATATAATCATTTATAATTATATTATCGATAATTATTGGTATTAATTATTACTATATATTGATATTGGTACTACTACATACTTTTATATTACTACATATTGATATATTGATATTGATTTGTATTGGTATTAATTTTATTGGTATTAATTTGATTGATATTGATTGCAGCTCACACTGCATTTAGTCACACTCCATTTAGACGGATTTCAATATCAGTCCTTCTATTTTGTCTGTGATTGTGGATTGAATGAACAAGAGATGAACTCAAGAATGGTTGTAGTAAAGAACGAAGAATTAAATGAAAGAGTGGTTCGAAACAAAGAAATACAATAGTTAGAACTGTATGCATATGGATTTACAAAAACTCCATTATGGGTAAAAACGAGATAGTTGTGATGATTCTGCTCAGTAATTACTTAAATTTATCATTTCAATTCGAGTTTTTAGTACTTCGGACCCGCTGGATCTTAATGAAAAATGAGTAATAATTCATTGGTTGATTGTATCATTAACCATTTCTTTTTTTTTGTGCGAGGAACTTACCATGAATCCACTGATTTCTGCCGCTTCCGTTATTGCTGCTGGATTGGCCGTGGGGCTTGCTTCTATTGGACCTGGAGTTGGTCAAGGTACTGCTGCAGGCCAAGCTGTAGAAGGTATTGCGAGACAACCAGAAGCAGAGGGTAAAATACGAGGTACTTTATTGCTTAGTCTAGCTTTTATGGAAGCTTTAACAATTTACGGACTGGTCGTGGCGTTAGCGCTTTTATTTGCGAATCCTTTTGTTTAATCCTAGAAATAAATAGAAAAAAGTACCTTACATACTTTTTTCTTATTTTATTAACTTTAACTTGTAAACTTGGAATTGCCCTTTGCTTCTTCGAATTATATTTACACTTTACTTATAAATTACTTATTTGTTGAGACGATAAAAAATATAATAATTATTATTTTCATTTTTAAAAAATAAAAAATGAAATAGAATTCTAAAAATTTAAATGATAAATAAAATACAAAACAAATATAAATAAAATACAAAACAAATATAAATAAAATACAAAACAAATATAAATAAAATACAAAACAAATATAAATAAAATACAAAACAAATATAAATAAAATACAAAACAAATATAAATAAAATACAAAACAAATATAAATAAAATACAAAACAAATATAAATAAAATACAAAACAAATATAAATAAAATACAAAACAAATATAAATAAAATACAAAACAAATATAAATAAAATACAAAACAAATATAAATAAAATACAAAACAAATATAAATAAAATACAAAACAAATATAAATAAAATACAAAACAAATATAAATAAAATACAAAACAAATATAAATAAAATACAAAACAAATATAAATAAAATACAAAACAAATATAAATAAAATACAAAACAAATATAAATAAAATACAAAACAAATATAAATAAAATACAAAACAAATATAAATAAAATACAAAACAAATATAAATAAAATACAAAACAAATATAAATAAAATACAAATAAAGAAACAACTTTGCTGACAATTCTAGATTTTTGTCTGGTCTAGTCGGAAGAGTCCTCCTGATATTCTGGTCTTGTATCAGTTTTGACATCTTTGAATACAAACAGAAAAGAGAGGGTAGGCTCATTACATTAAAAAGATATGGGAATACCCATACCATAAATAAAATACAAAACAAATATAAATAAAATACAAAACAAATATAAATAAAATACAAAACAAATATAAATAAAATACAAAACAAATATAAATAAAATACAAAACAAATATAAATAAAATACAAAACAAATATAAATAAAATACAAAACAAATATAAATAAAATACAAAACAAATATAAATAAAATACAAAACAAATATAAATAAAATACAAAACAAATATAAATAAAATACAAAACAAATATAAATAAAATACAAAACAAATATAAATAAAATACAAAACAAATATAAATAAAATACAAAACAAATATAAATAAAATACAAAACAAATATAAATAAAATACAAAACAAATATAAATAAAATACAAAACAAATATAAATAAAATACAAAACAAATATAAATAAAATACAAAACAAATATAAATAAAATACAAAACAAATATAAATAAAATACAAAACAAATATAAATAAAATACAAAACAAATATAAATAAAATACAAAACAAATATAAATAAAATACAAAACAAATATAAATAAAATACAAAACAAATATAAATAAAATACAAAACAAATATAAATAAAATACAAAACAAATATAAATAAAATACAAAACAAATATAAATAAAATACAAAACAAATATAAATAAAATACAAAACAAATATAAATAAAATACAAAACAAATATAAATAAAATACAAAACAAATATAAATAAAATACAAAACAAATATAAATAAAATACAAAACAAATATAAATAAAATACAAAACAAATATAAATAAAATACAAAACAAATATAAATAAAATACAAAACAAATATAAATAAAATACAAAACAAATATAAATAAAATACAAAACAAATATAAATAAAATACAAATAAAGAAACAACTTTGCTGACAATTCTAGATTTTTGTCTGGTCTAGTCGGAAGAGTCCTCCTGATATTCTGGTCTTGTATCAGTTTTGACATCTTTGAATACAAACAGAAAAGAGAGGGTAGGCTCATTACATTAAAAAAGATATGGGAATACCCATACCATAAATAAAATACAAAACAAATATAAATAAAATACAAAACAAATATAAATAAAATACAAAACAAATATAAATAAAATACAAAACAAATATAAATAAAATACAAAACAAATATAAATAAAATACAAAACAAATATAAATAAAATACAAAACAAATATAAATAAAATACAAAACAAATATAAATAAAATACAAAACAAATATAAATAAAATACAAAACAAATATAAATAAAATACAAAACAAATATAAATAAAATACAAAACAAATATAAATAAAATACAAAACAAATATAAATAAAATACAAAACAAATATAAATAAAATACAAAACAAATATAAATAAAATACAAAACAAATATAAATAAAATACAAAACAAATATAAATAAAATACAAAACAAATATAAATAAAATACAAAACAAATATAAATAAAATACAAAACAAATATAAATAAAATACAAAACAAATATAAATAAAATACAAAACAAATATAAATAAAATACAAAACAAATATAAATAAAATACAAAACAAATATAAATAAAATACAAAACAAATGATTTAATCTATTGCCATTAAATAAAGTGGAAATGAAATTAATAAAAGAAATCGATCAAAAAAAGGCGAGTGAAGTGATACAAAAAGAACTCTGTTCTTTGTTAGTCCTATCCATAAGAGAGGGGAGCATATGAAAAATGTAATCGATTCTTTCGTTTCCTTGGGTCACTGGCCATCCGCCGGGAGTTTCGGGTTTAATACCGATATTTTAGCAACAAATCCAATAAATCTAAGTGTAGTGCTTGGTGTATTGATTTATTTTGGAAAGGGAGTGTGTGCGAGTTGTGTATTTCAAGAATAAGTTGGATCCATCCAGCTGCACTTTATTTATGGTATTTATAGGAGAAATAGGAAAAAGGTGCACGATCTCGACGAATTACTTCTGAATAAATTAAGAAATCATATGTAAGAACCATAGCATTTCGTGACTTATTGGTAAATCCACTTTGATTCTCTATCAACCAATAATGTGAGACCATTAACATGGTTAAAGCTAAATTGTTTAAAGTCCAGGTAAAACATGGTACTCTTTCTACCACTTCTACCACTACGTTAGTAACGAAATGGTTAAAAAAAATAGTTGGTAATTTATTTGATTTGATATAGAACACTCATATCGATAAAAGAATTTTAACCATTTACTAGAAAAATGAGCACTTTGCTTTTTTTATCTAATGCCGAAATGACGACCTATGTATAAAAAAAGAGGAATTTTTGGACTTGAAGAAACAAATAAAAAATATAATAATTATTATTTTCATTTTTAAAAAATAAAAAATGAAATAGAATTCTAAAAATTTAAATGATAAATAAAATACAAAACAAATATAAATAAAATACAAATAAAGAAACAACTTTGCTGACAATTCTAGATTTTTGTCTGGTCTAGTCGGAAGAGTCCTCCTGATATTCTGGTCTTGTATCAGTTTTGACATCTTTGAATACAAACAGAAAAGAGAGGGTAGGCTCATTACATTAAAAAAGATATGGGAATACCCATACCATAAATAAAATAAATAATTGAGCGTGAGAGCCAAATGAATCGAAAGATTCATGTTTGGTTCGGGAAGAGATCATGGAAGTTTTGAAATTAATGGTAAGATAATCTACTTTCATTAAATGATTTATTAGATAATCGAAAACAGAGGATTTTGAATACTATTCGAAATTCGGAAGAATTACGTAAAGGGGCCATTGAGCAGCTCGAAAGAGCCCGGGCTCGCTTACGTAAAGTGGAAATGGAAGCAGATGAGTATCGAATGAATGGATACTCTGAAATAGAACGAGAAAAACAAAATTTGATTAATGCCACTAGTAATAGTTTGGAACAATTAGAAAATTACAAAAATGAAACCCTTCAGTTTGAACAACAAAGAGCGATTAATCAGGTCCGACAACGAGTTTTCCAACAAGCCTTACAAGGAGCTCTAGGAACTCTGAATAGTTGCTTGAATAGCGAGTTACATTTCCGTACGATCCGTGCTAATATTGGCATTCTCGGGGCCATGCAAGAAATAACTGATTAGCCCTTCTTTTTTTAGTTATAGTTTAGGCATTATTTTTTTCTTTTCCTTCCTAAAAAGAATAAAGAAACACTAATGGTAACCCTTCGAGCCGACGAAATTAGTAATATTATTCGTGAGCGTATTGAACAATATAGTAGAGAAATAAAGATTGTGAATACCGGTACCGTACTTCAAGTAGGCGACGGAATTGCTCGTGTTCATGGTCTTGATGAAGTAATGGCAGGTGAATTAGTAGAGTTTCAAGAGGGTACAATAGGCATTGCTCTGAATTTGGAATCAAATAATGTTGGCGTTGTATTAATGGGTGATGGTTTGATGATACAAGAGGGAAGTTCTGTAAAAGCAACAGGACGAATTGCTCAGATACCTGTGAGTGAGGGTTATTTGGGTCTTGTATCAGTTTTGACATCTTTGAATACAAACAGAAAAGAGAGGGTAGGCTCATTACATTAAAAAAGATATGGGAATACCCATACCATAAATAAAATACAAAACAAATATAAATAAAATACAAAACAAATATAAATAAAATACAAAACAAATATAAATAAAATACAAAACAAATATAAATAAAATACAAAACAAATATAAATAAAATACAAAACAAATATAAATAAAATACAAAACAAATATAAATAAAATACAAAACAAATATAAATAAAATACAAAACAAATATAAATAAAATACAAAACAAATATAAATAAAATACAAAACAAATATAAATAAAATACAAAACAAATATAAATAAAATACAAAACAAATATAAATAAAATACAAAACAAATATAAATAAAATACAAAACAAATATAAATAAAATACAAAACAAATATAAATAAAATACAAAACAAATATAAATAAAATACAAAACAAATATAAATAAAATACAAAACAAATATAAATAAAATACAAAACAAATATAAATAAAATACAAAACAAATATAAATAAAATACAAAACAAATATAAATAAAATACAAAACAAATATAAATAAAATACAAAACAAATATAAATAAAATACAAAACAAATATAAATAAAATACAAAACAAATATAAATAAAATACAAAACAAATATAAATAAAATACAAAACAAATATAAATAAAATACAAAACAAATATAAATAAAATACAAAACAAATATAAATAAAATACAAAACAAATATAAATAAAATACAAAACAAATATAAATAAAATACAAAACAAATATAAATAAAATACAAAACAAATATAAATAAAATACAAAACAAATATAAATAAAATACAAAACAAATATAAATAAAATACAAAACAAATATAAATAAAATACAAAACAAATATAAATAAAATACAAAACAAATATAAATAAAATACAAAACAAATATAAATAAAATACAAAACAAATATAAATAAAATACAAAACAAATATAAATAAAATACAAAACAAATATAAATAAAATACAAAACAAATATAAATAAAATACAAAACAAATATAAATAAAATACAAAACAAATATAAATAAAATACAAAACAAATATAAATAAAATACAAAACAAATATAAATAAAATACAAAACAAATATAAATAAAATACAAAACAAATATAAATAAAATACAAAACAAATATAAATAAAATACAAAACAAATATAAATAAAATACAAAACAAATATAAATAAAATACAAAACAAATATAAATAAAATACAAAACAAATATAAATAAAATACAAAACAAATATAAATAAAATACAAAACAAATATAAATAAAATACAAAACAAATATAAATAAAATACAAAACAAATATAAATAAAATACAAAACAAATATAAATAAAATACAAAACAAATATAAATAAAATACAAAACAAATATAAATAAAATACAAAACAAATATAAATAAAATACAAAACAAATATAAATAAAATACAAAACAAATATAAATAAAATACAAAACAAATATAAATAAAATACAAAACAAATATAAATAAAATACAAAACAAATATAAATAAAATACAAAACAAATATAAATAAAATACAAAACAAATATAAATAAAATACAAAACAAATATAAATAAAATACAAAACAAATATAAATAAAATACAAAACAAATATAAATAAAATACAAAACAAATATAAATAAAATACAAAACAAATATAAATAAAATACAAAACAAATATAAATAAAATACAAAACAAATATAAATAAAATACAAAACAAATATAAATAAAATACAAAACAAATATAAATAAAATACAAAACAAATATAAATAAAATACAAAACAAATATAAATAAAATACAAAACAAATATAAATAAAATACAAAACAAATATAAATAAAATACAAAACAAATATAAATAAAATACAAAACAAATATAAATAAAATACAAAACAAATATAAATAAAATACAAAACAAATATAAATAAAATACAAAACAAATATAAATAAAATACAAAACAAATATAAATAAAATACAAAACAAATATAAATAAAATACAAAACAAATATAAATAAAATACAAAACAAATATAAATAAAATACAAAACAAATATAAATAAAATACAAAACAAATATAAATAAAATACAAAACAAATATAAATAAAATACAAAACAAATATAAATAAAATACAAAACAAATATAAATAAAATACAAAACAAACCTATTGATGGGAGAGGTGAAATTTCAGCTTCTGAATCTCGGTTAATTGAATCTCCTGCCCCAGGTATTATTTCTAGACGTTCTGTATATGAGCCTCTTCAAACGGGGCTTATTGCCATTGATTCGATGATCCCTATAGGACGCGGTCAGCGAGAATTAATTATTGGGGACAGACAGACCGGCAAAACAGCCGTAGCCACAGATACGATTCTCAATCAAAAAGGTCAAAATGTAATATGTGTTTATGTAGCTATTGGTCAAAAAGCATCTTCTGTGGCTCAGGTAGTGACTACTTTCCGGGAAAAGGGGGCGATGGAATATACTATTGTGGTAGCCGAAACGGCGGATTCACCTGCTACATTACAATACCTCGCTCCTTATACGGGAGCGGCTCTGGCTGAGTTTTTTATGTATCGTGGACAACATACTTTAATAATTTATGATGATCTCTCCAAACAGGCACAAGCTTATCGCCAAATGTCTCTTCTATTAAGAAGACCTCCCGGTCGTGAAGCTTATCCAGGAGATGTTTTTTATTTGCATTCACGACTTTTGGAAAGAGCCGCTAAATCAAATTCTAGTTTAGGTGAAGGAAGTATGACCGCTTTACCGATAGTTGAGACTCAATCTGGAGACGTTTCAGCTTATATTCCTACTAATGTAATTTCCATTACAGATGGACAAATATTCTTATCTGCCGATCTATTCAATGCTGGAATCCGACCTGCTATTAATGTGGGTATTTCCGTTTCTAGAGTAGGATCCGCAGCTCAAATTAAAGCCATGAAACAAGTAGCCGGCAAATCAAAATTGGAACTAGCGCAATTCACAGAGTTAGAAGCCTTTGCACAATTCGCTTCTGATCTCGATAAAGCTACTCAGAATCAATTGGCAAGAGGTCAACGATTACGCGAGTTGCTTAAACAATCCCAATCAGACCCTCTCGCAGTGGAAGAACAGATAGCTACTATTTATACCGGAGCGAATGGATATCTTGATCCGCTAGAAATTGGACAGGTAAAGAAATTTCTCAGTCAGTTACGTAGCTACTTAAAAAACAATAAACCTAAATTCCAAGAAATTATATCTTCTACCAAGACATTCACCGAGGAAGTAGAATTTCTTTTGAAGGAAGCTATTCAAGAACAGATCGAACTGTTTTTACTTCAGGAACAAACATAAATTTTTTACTTTTATTCTATTCTTGGTATATTCTATTCTTAGTACAAGAGTAATCATTGAGAAATAGTTCTGATTCGAATGATTCAAAAAGGGTTTCTTGGTATAGCCATTTTAAAAATAGATGGAAATAAATTGCGTCCAATAGGATTTGAACCTATACCAAAGGTTTAGAAGACCTCTGTCCTATCCATTAGACAATGGACGCTTTTCATTCCTATTTTATTTTTTTGTATTCTTACTTTCTTTTGTTCGGATAAAAAATAAAATTACACGGAAAATATTTTAGGGAATAAAAAAGAATGCATATCTAAATTGATGGTGCATGTATGTATAATACATAATAAGAAATATAGAGATAAGAAATATAGAGATAAGAAATATAGAGATAAGAAATATAGAGCGGGTAGCGGGAATCGAACCCGCATCGTTAGCTTGGAAGGCTAGGGGTTATAGTCGACGTTGCTTGATCACTTTTAACGTCTCTAATTCAAAACCGAACGTGAAATTTTGATTTCATTCGGCTCCTTTATGGAAGATTGATGTATTCCTAGAGAAAATTAGATCCATAACATCTATGTCAGCCTTTCTGTCTGAATGTATCCAAAACTACTCGCTTACTAGATGATCCCTCTAGAGGAGAGGGATTATACCAAATCCGTCTAGTCTAGTTACTTCGTTCCCTATTTCCGCTCGCAGGATCCCGAGGAAAAGAATTTGGTTTCCACCGAGCTGAAACAATATGCTGATGGTTCTAGTAAACCAAAACCACCCTTTTCTAGCTTGTTTGGCTTCAATTTCCCTTTTACAACACCAAAATTGAAGATCTAGTTACGATTGGAAATAAACTTTTGTATCTTCATCCATAGATCCTTTATTCATACTCATTCGATTGGAAGAATTGATCCAATTCAAAAAAAATTATGTTTCACGACTCCATATACATAATCCAATTTTCTTATTCAATTTCGAAAATAGAATTTCTAATTGGACTTTGGATACAAATCGTGAGAATGTATGTTCTTCCTCAAATATGCTATTGAGAGGTAAAGGATTAAACCCTTTTAAGAAATAAAGTTTTTGATCGGAGTATGCAAAAAACCGAGAGACCCCTTAACTTTTTAAGTTGTTAATAGAACGAATCACACTTTTACCACTAAACTATACCCGCTACATATACATTATTGTATATGAATGGACTATTTGTCGAACAAGGGAGTGAGACGCAATCAAGATAGCATTCAAATTATAACGTTGACACATATTTAGTCCCGCCAGCCAGGGACTTAAAAGGCGAAGAGCACAAAGCTTTTCTAAATAACATATATAAATTTAAAAAACGGTATAAAGTTATACTTATACTTTTCCTTTGCTGGATTGCTGGCATTCTCGGTCTGTCTGAAGGGGTCATTGAAGCTGGACAAAAAAAGAGGTACTGGCCCGGCCAGTACTTAACTAGGACCAGGCCGGGAGAATAAACCTTTCGTACAAAATTAAAGAAGTAAGGTTTTCTTTCTATTGGAGATACCTGTTTCGAATCTTATCTAAATGGAATTCTTGATCAAATTCGTTCTTGACTTACTCTTAACTTACTTAAATGAAACTTAAATTAAATTACATAAAAACTAAAATTAAATTACGTAAATTAACTTAATAGTAAATTAACTTAATAGTAAATTAACTTAATAGTAAATTAACTTAATAGTAAATTAACTTAATAGTAAATTAACTTAATAGTAAATTAACTTAATAGTAAATTAACTTAATATAAATATAATTATATAATTACTTAATTATATAATTACTTAATTATATAATTACTTAATTATATAATTACTTAATTATATAATTACTTAATTATATAATTACTTAATTATATAATTACTTAATTATATAATTACTTAATTATATAATTACTTAATTATATAATTACTTAATTATTAATATAATATTATAATATTTAAATTATAATATTTAAATTATAATATTTAAGAAATTTTTTTATTACATAAAAAAACCTTTAATTTGTTTTTTCTTTACTTTAATTGAAAATAAAATTTCAATTCCTTTAACCTTTAAATTTAGATTAGAATTTATTAATAATTTAAATTTTTAATTATTTTAAAATTTTTAATTATTTTAAAATTTTTAATTATTTTAAAATTTTTAATTATTCACTTTTTATTTTTTTAAATTTCATCTGTAATGAAATCTATTTTATAATTAGTAATGAAATCTATTTTATAATTAGTAATGAAATCTATTTTATAATTAGTAATGAAATCTATCCTATAGTTAGAAATTTTAATAGAATGTTTCATATTTCTAATGATAATGTTATAATTATAATGTTTAATATCTTTCTATAATGTTTAATATCTTTCTTAATAAAAATGTTTAATATCTTTTTTAATATCTTTTTTAATATCTTTTTAAATAAAAATGTTTAATATCTTTCTTAATAAAAATGTTTAATATCTTTTTTAATATCTTTTTTAATATCTTTCTTAATAAAAATGTTTAATATCTTTCTTAATAAAAATGTTTAATATCTTTCTATAATGTTTAATATCTTTCTATAATGTTTAATATCTTTTTTAATATCTTTTTTAATATCTTTCTATAATGTTTAATATCTTTTTTAATATCTTTTTTAATATCTTTCTTAATAAAAATGTTTAATATCTTTCTATAATGTTTAATATCTTTTTAAATAAAAATGTTTAATATCTTTCTTAATAAAAATGTTTAATATCTTTCTATAATGTTTAATATCTTTTTTAATATCTTTTTTAATATCTTTCTATAATGTTTAATATCTTTTTTAATATCTTTCTATAATGTTTAATATCTTTCTTAATAAAAATGTTTAATATCTTTTTAAATAAAAATGTTTAATATCTTTTTTAATATCTTTTTAAATAAAAATGTTTAATATCTTTCTATAATGTTTAATATCTTTTTAAATAAAAATGTTTAATATCTTTCTTAATAAAAATGTTTAATATCTTTTTAAATAAAAATGTTTAATATCTTTTTTAATATCTTTTTTAATATCTTTCTTAATAAAAATGTTTAATATCTTTTTAAATAAAAATGTTTAATATCTTTTTTAATATCTTTTTAAATAAAAATGTTTAATATCTTTTTTAATATCTTTTTAAATAAAAATGTTTAATATCTTTTTTAATATCTTTCTATAATGTTTAATATCTTTTTTAATATCTTTTTAAATAAAAATGTTTAATATCTTTTTTAATATCTTTTTTAATATCTTTTTTAATATCTTTTTTAATATCTTTTTAAATAAAAATGTTTAATATCTTTTTTAATATCTTTTTTAATATCTTTCTTAATAAAAATGTTTAATATCTTTTTTTTTTTTTTTTTTTTTTTTTTTTTTTTTTTTTTTTTTTTTTTTTTTTTTTTTTTTTTTTTTTTTTTTTTTTTTGGTGGGGGGGGGGGGGGGGGGGGGGGGGGGGGGGGTTGGGGATTGACGAATAACTAATACTAATAATAGTCTTGACTAGTGCCAAACAGGAAAAATGGGGCGTGGCCAAGCGGTAAGGCAGCGGGTTTTGGTCCCGTTATTCGGAGGTTCGAATCCTTCCGTCCCAGATCGTTTCCATCAGAAACAAAAGATGGTATCACATTGTATCCCACATAAAACGGAAAAATCTTAAAGAGAACAACCTTTTCTTTTGTTCTGAATTCTTAGAATGGATTCTTAGAATGGATTCTTAGAATGGATTCTTAGAATGGATTCTTAGAATGGATTCTTAGAATGGATTCTTAGAATGGATTCTTAGAATCCATTTACTTCTTTGGTTAAAAGAAAACCAATTGATAATTCAATTGAACATGGTAAAATTTATGTCTCCTTAGGGAATGAAATATCTGCTAAAAATTTTTAGCTACTCATTGTGATTGCGTCGACTTGGTGATTGAATTAGAGATCCAGTTTAGTCATGACTAGAAAACATAGTTCCAGTCATGATGCTGAAGTCGGAGATTTTTAAAACATTTTTTATGAACTCTTGGTTGGTACTCGAAGAAATATGATAAATCAATAGTATCTAGAAACTTACGACCTTTTTGTTTTTTTTTTTGGTGGGGGGGGGGGGGTTGGGGATTGACGAATAACTAATACTAATAATAGTCTTGACTAGTGCCAAACAGGAAAAATGGGGCGTGGCCAAGCGGTAAGGCAGCGGGTTTTGGTCCCGTTATTCGGAGGTTCGAATCCTTCCGTCCCAGATCGTTTCCATCAGAAACAAAAGATGGTATCACATTGTATCCCACATAAAACGGAAAAATCTTAAAGAGAACAACCTTTTCTTTTGTTCTGAATTCTTAGAATGGATTCTTAGAATGGATTCTTAGAATGGATTCTTAGAATGGATTCTTAGAATGGATTCTTAGAATGGATTCTTAGAATGGATTCTTAGAATGGATTCTTAGAATGGATTCTTAGAATGGATTCTTAGAATGGATTCTTAGAATGGATTCTTAGAATGGATTCTTAGAATGGATTCTTAGAATGGATTCTTAGAATGGATTCTTAGAATGGATTCTTAGAATGGATTCTTAGAATCCATTTACTTCTTTGGTTAAAAGAAAACCAATTGATAATTCAATTGAACATGGTAAAATTTATGTCTCCTTAGGGAATGAAATATCTGCTAAAAATTTTTAGCTACTCATTGTGATTGCGTCGACTTGGTGATTGAATTAGAGATCCAGTTTAGTCATGACTAGAAAACATAGTTCCAGTCATGATGCTGAAGTCGGAGATTTTTAAAACATTTTTTATGAACTCTTGGTTGGTACTCGAAGAAATATGATAAATCAATAGTATCTAGAAACTTACGACCTTTTTGTTTTTTTTTTTTTTTTTTTTTTTTTTTTTTTTTTTTTTTTTTTTTTTTTTTTTTTTTTTTTTTTTTTTTTTTTTTTTTTTTTTTTTTTTTTTTTTTTTTTTTTTTTTTGGTGGGGGGGGGGGGGGTTGGGGATTGACGAATAACTAATACTAATAATAGTCTTGACTAGTGCCAAACAGGAAAAATGGGGCGTGGCCAAGCGGTAAGGCAGCGGGTTTTGGTCCCGTTATTCGGAGGTTCGAATCCTTCCGTCCCAGATCGTTTCCATCAGAAACAAAAGATGGTATCACATTGTATCCCACATAAAACGGAAAAATCTTAAAGAGAACAACCTTTTCTTTTGTTCTGAATTCTTAGAATGGATTCTTAGAATGGATTCTTAGAATGGATTCTTAGAATCCATTTACTTCTTTGGTTAAAAGAAAACCAATTGATAATTCAATTGAACATGGTAAAATTTATGTCTCCTTAGGGAATGAAATATCTGCTAAAAATTTTTAGCTACTCATTGTGATTGCGTCGACTTGGTGATTGAATTAGAGATCCAGTTTAGTCATGACTAGAAAACATAGTTCCAGTCATGATGCTGAAGTCGGAGATTTTTAAAACATTTTTTATGAACTCTTGGTTGGTACTCGAAGAAATATGATAAATCAATAGTATCTAGAAACTTACGACCTTTTTGTTTTTTGGTCATTGGAACAGTTTATTTGACTAATAATTGATTTTTTTCCGGGATTGGAAATATATTAAATTAAAGGATTTGAGGTTTATAGTTTTTTTGTTCTAGAAAAATAGATTCTGCATTTCATGATTGATCGTCCCGAACAATCTGTTGGAGATGTAAAGTAAATAAGTCTTAAGCAAGCATCTTTCTTAGAAATACGTTTCATTCATATGATAGAATATCGAGTTAAAGAATGGATCCCTGCTGGAAGCTTTCTCCTCCGGATAAATACAATACTTATCTATCCATAGGTATAAAGTATCGACTATATATAGTTCCCGTTGTTCCCATCGAGCCAATGACTATTCATGATTACATATTAAATCAATTCCATTGCGGTTTGAAATTAAATTGAATTCTAAATTAGAGGAATGTTATGGTAAAACTTCGTTTGAAACGATGTGGTAGAAAGCAACGTGCGACTTGAAGGACATGATCCACTGTGGATTTTTACATCCACCATTTTCTATAGAAATGAAGATGCTCTTGGCTCGACATAGTTTGTTCTGTTCCATTAGGAATCTAATTTTTCTTAGGTTGATAGTACATGATGGAGCTCGAGCGGAAAGGATTGATTCATTTATCAAGGGGAAGAATCTAGGGTTAGTGCCAATCAATCAATAAGTTAGACCAACTTTGTAAGTATATCCTTAAAATATAAAATAATCGGAATTGATAAAACTATTTCGATCAAAAAAAAGTGTATCACAGAGGAATCAATTCTTCGTATTCTATTTCTATAGGTATTCTATTTCTATAGAAAGAAATAAAAAAAACAAAAGGTAGGTGTTGCTGCCCCTTTTGAAAGGAGTAAAGATCACCGAAGTAATGTCTAAACCCAATGATTTTACAAAGCAAAGATAAAGGATTCCGAAACAAGGAAACACTATTTTCAATTGTCTCAAAAATTGGATCAGAATCAGGAATAAAAATAGATTCGAGATGAGACAAACAAAAGAGGTTAGAGACGGCTCAATAAATGTCTAAGGATTTCCCTTCGAATTCTGTCAGAATTACCCAACTTGAGTTATGAGTACGAATGAAATTTCTTTTTTTTTTTTTTAGGAAGAACAAAATAATAATAATGAATTAGACTATGATTTGAGTCATTATTTGTGTTTACTATTTGATATTATATACAGAAAGATATACCGAAATTAAAATAATTTTTTCTCGAGCTCGAGCCGTATGAGGAGAAAAACCTCCTATACGTTTCTGGGGGGGGATTGTTTATGTACATCTATCCCAATGAGCCATCTATCGAATCGTTGCAATTGATGTTCGATCCCGAAGAGAAGGAAGAGATTTTCGAAAAGTGGGTTTTTATGATCCGATAAAGAATCAAACTTATTTAAACGTTCCCGCTATTCTATATTTCCTTGAAAAGGGCGCTCAACCTACAGGAACTGTTTATGATATTTTAAGTAAGGCAGAATTTTTTAAAGAAAAAACTTCGAGTTAATTAAAAGAAAAAACAACAAAATTAATAAAAAAGGGGGGAGATGATTAATATAAAATCTATCTTTGTATAATTTTTTACTTACAATTTTTTACCTAAAATTTTCCCTTTTCTTGCTCTATTCATACTTAAATTTACTTTTTTCTTGTTATAGGAATCCACCAACAAACAAGGGATTAATCTTGCTTATTGTACCTCTATTGATTGAATAAACCCGAGATTTTTTCTTTATCTTTTCCTTATTTTTTTCCATCAAAATTTCTTATTTATGTTGTGCCAACCCAATACAAATCCTTATTTTATTTACTTTATTTGTTATTTGTTTTCTCAACATTGCATTCATATTGACAATGGTGTATCGAACAAATATAATTGATTATAGATAAATAATTTTTTTTTTTTTATGATCCGATAAAGAATCAAACTTATTTAAACGTTCCCGCTATTCTATATTTCCTTGAAAAGGGCGCTCAACCTACAGGAACTGTTTATGATATTTTAAGTAAGGCAGAATTTTTTAAAGAAAAAACTTCGAGTTAATTAAAAGAAAAAACAACAAAATTAATAAAAAAGGGGGGAGATGATTAATATAAAATCTATCTTTGTATAATTTTTTACTTACAATTTTTTACCTAAAATTTTCCCTTTTCTTGCTCTATTCATACTTAAATTTACTTTTTTCTTGTTATAGGAATCCACCAACAAACAAGGGATTAATCTTGCTTATTGTACCTCTATTGATTGAATAAACCCGAGATTTTTTCTTTATCTTTTCCTTATTTTTTTCCATCAAAATTTCTTATTTTATTAAAAAATTACAAATTAAAATGAAAGTGGAACTTTTATTTTAGTTTATCCTTACTGGATCGCTACAAAAATAAAAAATTTTTGGAAGGGAAGGGGACAAAACAAATTCACATTTACAGTTGGGTCTAGTGAATAAATGGATAGAGCCTATGGTTCCAATTCTGGTAAAACAAAAAGCAACGAGCTTATGTTCTTAATTTGAATTGAACGATTACCCGATCTAATTAGACGTTAAAAATAGATTAGTGCCTGATACGGGAAAGGGTGAGTTCTCCTGTGGGTGGACCATTGATTCTTTTTCCTTTTTTTTTTTTTTTTTTTTTTTTTTTTTTTTTAGGAAGAACAAAAATAAAAAAATTGATAAAAAACTGGTGGGTCTGTCACAATTTGAGCATCTCTTTTAGGAATCTGGTGTTTTTAAATATGATCTGTACATTTTTTATTTATTTTTACATTTTTTATTTATTTTGTATAATTGATCATAAAATATTTTTTTATTTATTATTAGTTCAATGTTTTGATGGGGTCGTGCAGTGCAATTTAATTTATTTTTCATTTTGATCGTATCTACATATCCTATTTATTTTATTTTATTCGGGTTGCTAACTCAACGGTAGAGTACTCGGCTTTTAAGTGCGACTATGATCTTTTACACATTTGGATGAAGCAACAAATTCGTCCAGACTATTGGTAGAGTCTATAAGACCACGACTGATCCTCAAAGGTAATGAATGGAAAAAGTAGCATGTCGTAATAAAAATAAAAATAAATTTCTTATTTTATTAAAAAATTACAAATTAAAATGAAAGTGGAACTTTTATTTTAGTTTATCCTTACTGGATCGCTACAAAAATAAAAAATTTTTGGAAGGGAAGGGGACAAAACAAATTCACATTTACAGTTGGGTCTAGTGAATAAATGGATAGAGCCTATGGTTCCAATTCTGGTAAAACAAAAAGCAACGAGCTTATGTTCTTAATTTGAATTGAACGATTACCCGATCTAATTAGACGTTAAAAATAGATTAGTGCCTGATACGGGAAAGGGTGAGTTCTCCTGTGGGTGGACCATTGATTCTTTTTCCTTTTTTTTTTTTTTTTTTTTAATGAATCCTAACTATTCTTTATTATGGATTAGAAACGGATGTGTAGAAGAAACAGTATACTGATAAAGAGAATAAATTCCAAAGTCAAAAGAGCGATCGGGTTGCAAAAATAAAGGGTTTGTTATCCTCTTGTAATTATAACGAAGATAAACCAATTCGATAGAAAAAGAGAATAAAAAGATCTATTGATTGGACTCCCTGTTTCCTTTTCGGGGTATATATTTTTATTACTATTGTATTCTATATACATAATAGAATACAAAATACCCTGTTTTGACCATATTGCACTATGTATCATTTGATAACCCAATAAATGCCTCCTACCCCTGCTTCAAGTGGAAATGTAAATGGAAGAATTACAAGGATATTTAGAAAAAGATAGATCTCGGCAACAATACTTTCTATATCCACTTCTTTTTCAGGAGTATATTTACGTATTTGCTTATGATCAGGGTTTAAATAGTTCAATTTTTTATGAACCCGTTAATTTTGGGGGTTATGGCAATAAATTTAGTTCAGTACTTGTGAAACGCTTAATTATTCGAATGTATCAACAAAATTATTTGATTTATTCGGTTAATGATTCTTACCAAAATCGATTCGTTGGGCACAACAATTATTTTTATTCCCATTTTTTTTCTCAGATGATATCAGAAGGTTTTGCAGTCATTGTGGAAATTCCATTCTCGTTGCAATTAGTATCTTCCCTTGAAGAAAAAAAAATACCAAAATCTCATAATTTACAATCTATTCATTCAATATTTCCTTTTTTAGAGGATAAATTATCGCATTTAAATTATCTGTCAGATATACTAATACCTCATCCCATCCATATGGAAATCCTGGTCCAAATCCTTCAATCCTGGATCCAGGATGTTCCCTCTTTGCATTTATTGCGGTTCTTTCTCTACGAATATTATAATTGGAATAGTCTCATTACTCCGAAGAAATCTATTTATGTTTTTTCAAAAGAAAATAAAAGACTATTTTGGTTCTTATATAATTTTTATGTATCTGAATGTGAATTTGTATTAGTTTTTCTTCGTAAACAATCTTCTTATTTACGATTAACATCTTTTGGAGCCTTTCTTGAACGAACACATTTTTATGGAAAAATAGAACATCTTGTAGTGTGCCGAAATTTTTTTCAGAAGACTTTATGGGTCTTCAAGGATCCTTCCATGCACTATGTTCGATATCAAGGAAAAGCGATTCTGGGTTCAAGGGGAACTCATTTTCTGATGAAGAAATGGAAATGCCACTTTGTAAATTTCTGGCAATATTATTTTATTTTATTCGGGTTGCTAACTCAACGGTAGAGTACTCGGCTTTTAAGTGCGACTATGATCTTTTACACATTTGGATGAAGCAACAAATTCGTCCAGACTATTGGTAGAGTCTATAAGACCACGACTGATCCTCAAAGGTAATGAATGGAAAAAGTAGCATGTCGTAATAAAAATAAAAATAAATTTCTTATTTTATTAAAAAATTACAAATTAAAATGAAAGTGGAACTTTTATTTTAGTTTATCCTTACTGGATCGCTACAAAAATAAAAAATTTTTGGAAGGGAAGGGGACAAAACAAATTCACATTTACAGTTGGGTCTAGTGAATAAATGGATAGAGCCTATGGTTCCAATTCTGGTAAAACAAAAAGCAACGAGCTTATGTTCTTAATTTGAATTGAACGATTACCCGATCTAATTAGACGTTAAAAATAGATTAGTGCCTGATACGGGAAAGGGTGAGTTCTCCTGTGGGTGGACCATTGATTCTTTTTCCTTTTTTTTTTTTTTTTTTTTTTTTTTTTTTTTTTTTTTTTTTTTTAATGAATCCTAACTATTCTTTATTATGGATTAGAAACGGATGTGTAGAAGAAACAGTATACTGATAAAGAGAATAAATTCCAAAGTCAAAAGAGCGATCGGGTTGCAAAAATAAAGGGTTTGTTATCCTCTTGTAATTATAACGAAGATAAACAACGAAGATAAACAACGAAGATAAACAACGAAGATAAACAACGAAGATAAACAACGAAGATAAACCAATTCGATAGAAAAAGAGAATAAAAAGATCTATTGATTGGACTCCCTGTTTCCTTTTCGGGGTATATATTTTTATTACTATTGTATTCTATATACATAATAGAATACAAAATACCCTGTTTTGACCATATTGCACTATGTATCATTTGATAACCCAATAAATGCCTCCTACCCCTGCTTCAAGTGGAAATGTAAATGGAAGAATTACAAGGATATTTAGAAAAAGATAGATCTCGGCAACAATACTTTCTATATCCACTTCTTTTTCAGGAGTATATTTACGTATTTGCTTATGATCAGGGTTTA
>PYDT01001380.1:92500-97500 GCA_004837865.1 Musa balbisiana
AGTTGGGGGAAGAATCAGCACGAATCGGATTTTTTGAGGAACGTATCGAGAGAGAATTTGATTTGGTTAGACAATGTGTGGTTGGTAAACAAGGATCGGTTTTTTAGCAAGGTACGGAATGTATTGTCAAATATTCAATATGATTCCACAAGATCTATTTTCGTTCAAGTAAGGGATTCTAGCCAATTGAAAGGATCTTCTGATCAATCCATAGATCATTTCGATTCCATTAGAAATGAGGATTCAGAATATCCCACATTGATCGATCAAACAGACATTCAGCAACTAAAAGAAAGATCGATTCTTTGGGATCCTTCCTTTCTTCAAACGGAACGAACAGAGATAGAATCAGATCGATTCCCGAAATGCCTTTTTGGATCTTCCTCAATGTCCCGGCTATTCACGGAACGTGAGAAGCAGATGAATAATCATCTGCTTCCGGAAGAAATCGAAGAATTTCTTGGGAATCCTACAAGATCAATTCGTTCTTTTTTCTCTGACAGATGGTCAGAACTTCATCTGGGTTCGAATCCTATTGAGAGGTCCACTAGAGATCAGAAATTTTTGAAGAAAAAACAAGATGTTTCTTTTGTCCCTTCCAGGCGATTGGAAAATAAAGAAATGGTTGATATATTCAAGATAATTATGTATTTACAAAATACCGTCTCAATTCATCCTATTTCATCAGATCCGGGATGTGATATGGTTCCGAAGGATGAACCGGATATGGACAGTTCCAATAAGATTTCATTCTTGAACAAAAATCCATTTTTTGATTTATTTCATCTATTCCATGACCGGAACAAAAGGGGATACACGTTACACCACGATTTTGAATCAGAAGAGAGATTTCAAGAAATGGCAGATCTATTCACTCTATCAATAACCGAGCCGGATCTGGTGTATCATAGGGGATTTGCCTTTTCTATTGATTCCTACGGGTTGGATCAAAAAAAATTCTTGAATGAGGTATTCAACTCCAGAGATGAATCGAAAAAGAAATCTTTATTGGTTCTACCTCCTCTTTTTTATGAAGAGAATGAATCTTTTTATCGAAGGATCAGAAAAAAATCGGTCCGGATCTACTGCGGGAATGATTCGGAAGATCCAAAACTAAAAACAGCGGTATTTGCTAGCAACAACATAATGGAGGCAGTCAATCAATATAGATTGATCCGAAATCTGATTCAAATCCAATATAGCACCTATGGGTACATAAGAAATGTATCTAATCGATTCTTTTTAATGAATAGATCCGATCGCAACTTCGAATATGGAATTCAAAGGGATCAAATAGGAAATGATACTCTGAATCATATAACTATAATGAAATATACGATCAACCAACATTTATCGAATTTGAAAAAGAGTCAGAAGAAATGGTTTGATCCTCTTTTTTCTCGAACCGAGAGATCCATGAATCGGGATCCTGATGTATATAGATACAAATGGTCCAATGAGAGCAAGAATTTCCAGGAACATTTGGAACATTTCGTTTCTGAACAGAAGAACCGTTTTCAAGTAGTGTTCGATCGGTTACGTATTAATCAATATTCGATTGATTGGTCCGAGGCTATCGACAAACAAAATTTGTCTAAGTCACTTCGTTTCTTTTTGTCCAAGTCACTTCGTTTCTTTTTGTCCAAGTCACTTCCCTTTTTGTCCAAGTCACTTCCCTTTTTGTCCAAGTCACTTCCCCTTTTCTTTGTGAGTATCGGGAATATCCCCATTCATAGGTCCGAGATCCACATCCGTGAATTGAAAGGTCCGAATGATCAACTCCGCAATCAGTTGTTAGAATCAATAGGTGTTCAAATCGTTCATTTGAATAAATTGAAACCCTTCTTATTGGATGATCATGATACTTCCCAAAGACCGGAATTCTTTATCAATGGAGGAACAACATTACCATTTTTGTTCAAAAAGATACCAGAGTGGATGATTGACTCATTCTATACTAGAAATAATCGCAGGAAATCCTTTGATAACACGGATTCCTATTTCTCAATGATATTCCATGATCGAGACAATTGGCTGAATCCCGTGAAACCATTTCATAGAAGTTCATTGATATCTTCTTTTTATAAAGCAAATCGACTTCGATTCTTGAATGATCCAAATCACTTCTGGTTCTATTGTAACAAAAGATTCCCTTTTTATGTGGAAAAGACCCGTATCAATAATTATGATCTTACATATGGACAATTCCTCACTACCTTGTTCATTCGCAACAAAATATTTTCTTCGTGCGTCGGTAAAAAAAAACATATTTTTTTGGAGAGAGAGACTATTTCACCAATCGAGTCACAGGTATCTAACATATTCATACCTAAAGATTTTCCACAAAGTGGTGACAAAACGTATAACTTGTACAAATCTTTCCGTTTTCCAATTCGATCCGAGCCATTCGTTCGTAGAGCTATTTACTCGATCGCAGACATTTCTGCAACACCTCTAACAGAGAAACAAAGAGTCAATTTTGGAAGAACTTATTGTCAGCCTCTTTCAGATATGAATCTATCTGATTCAGAAGGGAAGAACTTGCATCGGTATCTCAGTTTCAATTCAAACATGGGTTTGATTCACACTCCATGTTCTGAGAAATATTTACCATCCGGAAAGAGGAAAAAAAAACGGAGTCTTTCTCTAAAGAAATGCGTTGAGAAACGGCAGATGTATAGAACCTTTCAACGAGATAGTGCTTTTTCAAATCTCTCAAAATGGAATCTGTTCCAAACAAAATGGAATCCGTTCCAAACATATATGCCATGGTTCCTTACTTCGACAGAGTGCAAATATCTAAATTTCACCCTTTTAGATACTTTTTCAGACCCATTGTCGATACTAAGTAGCAGTCACAAATTTGTATCCATTTTAAAATTTGTATCCATTTTTCATGATATTATGCATGGATCAGATATATCATGGCCAATTCCTCAGAAGATTCTTCCACAATGGACTCTGATAAGTGAGATTTCGAGGGAGTGTTTACAGAATCTTCTTCTGTCCGAAGAAATGATTCATCGAAATAATGAGTCACCCGTTCCATTGATATGGACACATCTGAGATCAACAAATGCTCGGGAGTTGGAGTTCCTCTATTCAATCTTTTTCCTTCTTCTTGTTGCTGGATATCTCGTTCGTATACATCTTCTCTTTGTTTCCCAAGCCTCTAGTGAGTTACAGACAGAGTTAGAAAAGATCAAATCTTTGATGATTCCATCATACATGATTGAGTTGCGAAAACTTTTGGATGGGTATCCTACATCTGAACTGAATTCTTTCTGGTTAAAGAATCTCTTTCTAGTTGTTCTGAAACAATTAGGAGATTCTCTGGAAGAAATACGGGGTTTTGCTTTTGCTTTTGGTGGCAACATGCTATTGGTCGCTTGTGGGGTCAAATCAATACGTTCTAGGAAGAAATATTTGAATATCAATCTCATCGATCTCATAAGTATCATATCAAATCCCATCAATCTCATAAGTATCATACCAAATCCCATCAATCGAATCACTTTTTCGAGAAATACGAGACATCTAAGTCGTACAAGTAAAGAGATCTATTCATTGATAAGAAAAAGAAAAAAGGTGAACGGTGATTGGATTGATGAGAAAATAGAATCCTGGGTCGCGAACAGTGATTCGATTGATGATGAAGAAAGAGAATTCTTGGTTCAGTTCTCCACCTTAACGACAGAAAAAAGGATTGATCAAATTCTATTGAGTCTGACTCATAGTGATCATTTATCAAAGAATGACTCTGGTTATCAAATGATTGAACAACCGGGATCAATTTACTTACGATACTTAGTTGACAAGTATATAATGAATTATGAGTTCAATGGATCCTGTTTAGCAGAAAGACGGATATTCCTTGCTCATTATCAGACAATTACTTATTCACAAACCTCGTGTGGGGCTAATAGTTTTCATTTCCCATCTCATGGAAAACCCTTTTCGCTCCGCTTAGCCCTATCCCCTTCTAGGAGTATTTTAGTGATAGGTTCTATAGGAACTGGACGATCCTATTTGGTCAAATACCTAGCGACAAACCCCTATGTTCCTTTCATTACGGTATTTCCGAACAAGTTCCCGGATGACAAGCCTAAAGATTATTTATTGATGATATCGATTTGATGATAGTGATAGTGACGATATTAGTGACGATATCGATATTGATGATAGTGACGATATCGATATTGATGATAGTGACGATATTGATGATGACCTTGATACGGAGCTGCTAACTATGTATATGACGCCGAAAATAGAATAGACCGATTTGATATCACCTTTCAATTCGAATTAGCAAAAGCAATGTCTCCTTGCATAATATGGATTCCAAACATTCATGATCTGTATATGAATGAGTCGAATTACTTATCCCTCGGTCTATTAGAGAACTATCTCTCCAGAGATTGTGAAAGATGTTCCACTAGAAATATTCTTGTTATTGCTTCGACTCATATTCCCCAAAAAGTGGATCCCGCTCTAATAGCTCCGAATAAATTAAATACATGCATTAAGATACGAAGGCTTCTTATTCCGCAACAACGAAAGCACTTTTTCATTCTTTCATATACTAGGGGATTTCACTTGGAAAAGAAAATGTTCCATACTAACGGATTGGGGTCCATAACCATGGGTTCCAATGTACGAGATCTTGTAGCACTTATCAATGAGGCCCTATCAATTAGTATTACACAGAAGAAATCAATTATAGAAACTAATACAATTAGATTAGCTCTTCATAGACAAACTTGGGATTTGCGATCCCAGGTAAGATCGGTTCAGGATCATGGGATCCTTTTCTATCAGATAGGAAGGGCTGTTGCACAAAATGTACTTCTAAGTAATTGCCCCATAGATCCTATATCTATCTATATGAAGAAGAGATCAGAAGGGGATTCTTATTTGTACAAATGGTACTTCGAACTTGGAACGAGCATGAAGAAATTAACGATACTTCTTTATCTTTTGAGTTGTTCTGCCGGATCGGT